>CM024528.1:10640859-10774676 GCA_014182385.1 Eucalyptus viminalis | reverse complement strand
GCACTCTTTCCTTCCATCCAATTCCACTCATCTTCCTCTAGAAAAACAACATCTACGCTACGGTCACCTTCCCTGTCATAGGGTGAAAAATTATGTAAGCCTTTGATTGGAGACTGTACTCAATGAAGATTCCAAGCTCTGCTTTCTTATCCAGTTTGTCCCTCTTGACCTCAGGAAAATGAGTGTAACACAAATACCCAAAAACCTTCAAATTTTTCATAGAAGGTTTAACACCATACCAGACTTCAAAAGGTGTTGACCTCTCTAAGGCCTTTGTGGGCAATCTGTTCAACATGAACACTGTAGTTTTAGTTGCTTCAGCCTAGAACTTCTTAGGTAACTTCTTCTCTTGCATCATACATCTAGCCATCTCCATAATGCTTATGTTTTTCCTCTCACTGACACCATTCTGTTGAGGTGAATAGGGAGCAATGAACTGCTACACAATTCCTACTTGCTCACAATTCAACTTAAACTTGTGAGCAATATACTTAGAACCATTATCGGACCTCAGCATTTTAATTTTCTTCCAACTCGATTCTCAACTAAGGCTTTAAATTTCACAAACACATTAGCAACTTCAGACTTGGCTCACAGAAAATAAATCCAACTCATCCTAGTCATATCATCAGTGAAGGTAATGAAATACTTACTACCATTGAGAGAAGACTCAGACATAGATCCACATAGATCTGTGTGGACTAATTGTAGCTTCTCACATACTCTCCAGCCTCCTCCTTTGAAAGGAAATATGGCTTGCTTGCCAAGAAGACAAGTTCTGCACTATGGAAATTCCTCATCCAAACTTGGCAAGTCATCTGCCAAGCTATTTCTCTGCATAAATGACATGCACTTCCGTGAACATGCCCAAGTCTTTTATGCCATAGCTTTGCAATTTCTTCTTTGCACTTTAAAGCCATTTGTTGCATCTCTTGTGGCTTGAACATGAAACTCTTGTCCCTCATTGGGATTCTTAGCACTTCTTTGCTATCTGCATTATTAATAAGACATTCATTCCCTTTGAACTTCACTTTATAGCCCTTCTCAACTAATTGACCAACACGTAACAGATTTTGGTCAATGTTGTTAGGGAAATCCCTTATGATGTTTTGAAGATGACAAAATAAATCAAAGGCTACTAACAAGTTTAATGGTTAAGTAATAGACCATGCAGATGATAGAACATGTAAATGATATTGTCAAAGTGCAAAAAGACGACTAGAAGACTGAACGTAACATATGCCCAAAGTATATTATGAAGATTTCCAGACTTACGTGTCAAAAGTCACAAGATCTAGACTCAAGACTCAAAGTCGAAAGACTGCCGCAGACTTTAGTGTCAAAGTCTGTTCTACATCGAAGTCTGTCAACTCGACTAATTCCGGGACGAATGTGAATGATGAACCGAAGACGGGCTCTATGCGAAGCTGAACCAGAAGACAGACTCTATGTTGAAGCTGAACTGGGTACAGACTTTAAAGCTAAATCTGTTCAAAAGCAGATATATTCAGACTCAGATTGTAAAGTCTACAGACCTAGATTGTAGAGTCTATGGCTATCAGACTTTACATCCAGATTCAATGAATCGTAACTCAAGCCCAATCATATAACGGCTAGTGATCTGGTTTGGATTCCACAGCCCAATCATATAACGGCTAGTGATCTGGTTTGGATTCCACATCAAGATTGATTTGATTGATTCAATCTAATTGATTGACGATGGATCTTGAAGACAAGAACTTTCTATACGAAGAAGCTTTACTTATGGAAACCAAGATTTCGTTTGTATGGGCGGTGGAATCAATTTGGGATTTTACCTTTGTCACTCAACGGCTACCAAATCTTCTAGATACAGAGCTGTCCAATGGGTATATTGGAAGACGATTCTCCGGGATACTGTCCAACGGGTAGTTTGGAAGTGGAGGAGTATTTAAGGAGATCATGGACCGATGAGCAAGTAAGAGACGGAGCGTAGAATTTATAATTCAAAGTCTAAGCGACTTTCGATCATATACTTGTCTCTTGAGAGCTTAAACGTTTGTAATCGTGAGAGAAATACCAAAAGAGTGACGTAGTGAGATAGTGTGATATACTACTAAGTGTTTTACTCGAAGTTGTAATCTCTTGTTGATTGCATAGTGGAATCCAGCCAAGAAAGCTGTTAGCGTTGCAGAGTGGACGTAGGCTTGGATTAAGCCAAACCACTATAAATCTTGTGTTCTTATTCTCTTCCCTAACTCATTTATTTTGTTCATACTAGCACTCTCAATTGGTATCAGAGCTCGTGTACTCACTTTATTTGAAGTGTTTTACTTCAGAGTAAAAGATCCATGGCTAGTATGTTGGCACTGAGAACTTATGGAAGGGCAAAGCAACACAAGGCCACCATATTTTGATGGAAAGGAATACGCGTATGGAAGAACAAAATGAAAGCATTCCTAAGATCCAGAGATCTCTTACAATGGGATGTTGTGGAAAGAGGAATCAACCCCATTGCTGCGTCTACATCAAATAAGAATGGCAAAGACAAAGAAACCAAACCCTCGCTCTTATGTCTCGGACGGAGTTGTCCAAAAGAGAAGCGCTTGATGCAAAAGCTATTTATTCTTTATAGTGCGCTTTGTCTCTTGTTGAATATAACAAAATCTCTTCATGTGAAACAGCAAAAGAAGTTTGGGATAGACTTCATGTTACATATGAAGGGACGTCGTGTAAAAGAGACAAAAGTAAACTTCTTGCTCGGCAAATATGAATCCTTCAAGATGAAGCAAGGAGAGTCGATTGGAGATATGTTTAATCGTTTTCAGAAATTGTAAACGGTTTGGCATATCAAGGTCATCCAATTTCTTCCCAATGAAGGTCAACAAACTCTTGCGAGGTCTCAAAAATTGGAACCATGTCAAGACCTCAATCCGGGAGACTCAAAAGATTATGCCACTCACCGTTGATGAATTGATCGGCACTCTTCAATCCTATGAAGTGGAGCAACTTAACGATGAAGATCCCGAAGGTAAGAAGTCCATTGCTTTAATATCTAATGATGTTTTTGATGAAACAGACTCAGAAAATGACATGGACGATGAAGAACTTGCCTTTATGGTCAAGAAATTCAAAAAGCTGAGTAGAAAAGGAAGAAAATTCGATGGAAGAAAATACAAGCAGAATGGCTAGAAAAGAAAAAGAAGAAGAAGATGATGAGCAATAAAATTTATGCTTGATGGAACATTCCCAGAATCGAGGTCGACTCGGACACGGGACTCGGGAATCGAGAGTCTAACTCGGGCACGGACTCGGGAATCGAGCTCTAACTCGAGCACTGGACTCAGAATCCGATGAGGAAATCGAGGGGGAGAAATCGAATCCAAAAGAAAAGGAAAAGAATCGTGATCATCTCAAAAAAAGGCAACAAATTGAGGGGAGCATTGATCAATTATGGAAAAATCTTTTGGATTGATCGTGATCTTATTATGAATGGAAGGAAAGGTAAATGTGTCAGAATTTGTCTAAAAAAATCCGGTTAGTGCATCTTTTTTATTACCTTTTGTCATTAACAAATCTTTTATTGATATTATCATTTTATTATGACAAAAGGGTACGTGAATTTTATGATGCATCCGTGATTTTCATTGGATATTTCATGATATATATGATTGAAGTGAGCTATATTGCATATCTTTAATATTCGACTTACTTTATAAAAGCTGATTTTTGGAAATTATATGTCATTTTATATTCTCTACGTGAATCCATTATTATCGCTTTTTGATTATGACAAAAAGGGGGAGAATATATGAATATGCATATGTGTTGATTGGTTGATATTATCTATGGCATAATATTGAGCTGCGATTATTTTCTATATATTGTTATGCTCAATCTATTTGTTATCTTCGATATCCTTTGATTTAAAAAGTATGTTTACAAATCTGCATATTCAAAGATGGTTTTGTCATCATCAAAAATGGGGAGATTGTTAGGAAATCCCTTATGATATTTTGAAGATGACAAAATAAATCAAAAAACTACTAACATATTTAATGGTTAAGTAATAGACCATGCGGATGATAGAACATGTAAATGATATTGTCAAAGTGCAAAGACAACCAGAAGACTGAACGTAACATATGCCCAAAGTATATTACGAAGATTTCCAGACTTCTGTCAAAGTCAAGCTCAAGGCTAGACTCAAGACTCAAAGTCTGAAGACTCAGGACTTTAGTGTCAAAGTACATTCTACATCGAAAGTCTGTCAACTCGACTAATTCAGGACTGAATGTGAATGATGAACCGAAGACAGACTCTATGCTGAAGGCGAACCAAGACGGACTCTATGTTGAAGGGCGGGCCGGGTACAGACTTTAAAGCTAAATCTGTTCAAAAGCAGATATATTCAGACTCAGTTGTAAAGTCTACAGACCTAGATTGTAGAGTCTATGGCTATTAGACTTTACATCCAGATTCAATGAATCGTAACTCAAGCCCAATCATATAATGGCTAGTGATCTGGTTTGGATTCCACAGCCTAATCATATAACGGCTAGTGATCTGGTTTGGATTCCACATCAAGATTGATTTCATTGATTCAATCTAATTGATTGACGATTGGATCTTGAAGACAAGAACTTTCTATATGAAGAAGCTTTATGGAAACCAAGATTTCGTTTGTATGGGCAATCGGAATCAATTTGGGATTTTTTTTGTCACTCAACGGCTACCAAATCTTCTAGATACGAGCTGTCCAATGGGTATATTGGAAGACGATTCTCCGAGATATCTTTGTCCAACGGGTAGTTTGGAAGTGGAGGAGTATTTAAGGAGATCATGGACTAATGAGCAAGTAAGAGACGGAGCGTAGAATTTATAATTCCAAAGTCTGAGCGACTTTCGATCATATACTCGTCTCTTGAGAGCTTAAACGTTTGTAATCGTGAGAGAAATACCAAAAGAGTGACGTAGTGAGATTGTGTGATCTACTACTAAGTGTTTGCACTCGAAGTTGTAATCTCTTGCTGATTGCATAATGGAATCCAGCCAAGAAGGTTGTTATCGTGGGAGAGTGGACGTAGGCTTGGATTAAGCCGAACCACTATAAATCTTGTGTTCTTATTCTCTTCCGTAACTCCTTTATTTTGTTCATACTAGCACTCTCAATTGGTATCAGAGCTCGTGTACTCACTTTAAGATAGTGTGATCTACTACTAAGTGTTTTACTCGAAGTTGTAATCTCTTGTTGATTGCATAGTGGAATCCAGCCAAAAAGGCTGTTAGCGTGGGAGAATAGATGTAAGGCTTGGATTAAGCCGAACCACTATAAATCTTGTGTTATTATTCTCTTCCATAACTCATTTATTTTGTTCATACTAGCACTCTCAAATGTTTGGCACAAAACGAACATCATTGATCAGCTTCACCTCCTGATTTCGTTCAATAGCCACTGTACCCTTCCCTTGCACTTCGATATACTGTTTGTTACAAATTCTGACTCTGGACTTGACTAACCTGTTTAGACTCCTAAACAGCTTTGAATTGCCAGTCATATGATTGGTACAGCCACTATCCACCAGCCATGCATCATTCCCCAACGAAGATTCAGAAAAAGAAGCTACAAACAAGTGCTCTTCCTCGGTTTCATTCACTTTGTGTTGCTTTTCCTGCTTGCTGGTAATTTTTTTCTTTGCAGATGGCTTCCATGTGACCCAACTTGTGACATCTTCGCATCTAGCATCATGCTTTCTCCAATATCTAAAAACTGATGATTAGTTCCACCACGTATTGACAAGGCTTTTGTTCATCTTCCATTTGCTAGACCCACAAGAATTTCCTTCTTTTGCTACAAACTTGGAGTCACCAGCATTTTCTCTAGACTGAATCCATTTCTTCCCTTTGCCTCCATCATTTGACTTCACTTTAGCTTGCAACGCACCCTCTATAAACTCTTCTCTTCTCATCGGTCTTACGTGGCTCGTGCTGCAGAGCATTTAACAATTCTGCAAGCTTTATATCAGCTAAGTCTCTTGTATTTTCCAGAGAAGCTATGGTGGCTTCGAACTTCTCTAGAAGAGACACCAGGATCTTCTGAACAAGCCTTTCATCCTTCAAGTCAGTCCCTAACACTCTGATTTTTTCAACTATCCCAACCAACCTATTAGAGTACTCATTCACTGACTCTGAATCATTCATCTGTTGTCTCTCAAACTCCTCAAGAGATTCAGCACCTTCATGCCTCTTATCTTCTCATCTCCCTCATATTCATCCTTCAAGTAATCCAATATTGCCTTTGCAGAATCACATCTCATGATTCTTGTGAAGATAGTGGGTGAAACAGCAACATACAAGCAATAATTTGCCTTAACGTTCCTTGTGATTCTCTCTTTATGGTACTTTATCTGATTCAAGGTCGGATTGTCTGGAAGTGGAGCAACCTCATAATCATTCTCCACAACCTCCCATAAATCGTGACCCTCCAAGAATGCCGTCTTCTTGACAGCCCAAGCCTGATAATTTTCCCCAGTAAAGATTGGAGTAGCCATTGCAGAGAATCCACTCGATCTTGCCTCCATTAGTTTTTTCTTTGCAGATTGGAAGCAATCTTCACTCACTTACCCTCACTTCATAGTCCCTTAAGATCCCACAAATGCTCTGATACCAATGTTAAAGCTCATAAAGCAACAATCAAAACAAAAAAAATTTCTGTTGTTTAAGAAAGAGAAAAAGATAAAAAAAAAAAAAAAAAACAGAGCATAGCACTTCATACGTCTTGTTCTTCAGAAAAAAACTGTCGAATACAACAACTAAATACAAAGTAGAAACTGCTCACATACGTGCAACACATAACTGCACACAAACATGCTATTAACTTCCTAGAAAATAGCAAAAACACTAACTGCATAACTTAATTTACTTGGCTGTTTTTTTATTAAATAAAAAAAAAACAGAGGAAAACAGAGGAAATATGACTGAAAAACAGCAGCTGAGATAATTCCAATAGTAACGAGGCCATCGGTCACTTCAAAATGATTAGCAGTTCACGGGACTTTCAAGGGTTTTCTTCAATAAACCGAAAGCAGACAATTCATAGTAATGACTTGCCGATGCACCATTATTGCCTCTGAAATGCAAGATAATTTTTCCTTGAACCATCTATTATTGATGATTTCTGATTAAAACGTCCATAAATTAAAAACCCCTGAGAAGTTCCTGCTATAGTAGTAGCCCATTTTATTGGCAGCAATAAAGGGCTAAAAGGGAGCTTTGTAAAGAGTCCTTATGGGAGACTGATCCCTCATGTATTCATATTGCTAGAGAAATGAACTTAACACATTTGCGTCTGTTCTTCCTCGGATACTTGAGCCATCTAGGCTAAAGTTACTGGATTCGTTGCTCCTCTAGACTACTTACAGGTACCCCACCTTGAAGTATGATACAAAGAGACCCAAAAGAAATCCCGAGAAAAGGATGGGAAATTATACGAAATTTGAAAAAACTGGCAAACTCTCGTCGAACCTGAGATACTCCAGGGTCACACTATCTCGAGGTATTGTGAATGAGAGGCCACAAGAAAGGCAGCTCCGATGCCTGAGCTATCATTCGAAAGCACAATCACCGTATTCTCAGCAACTTCAGGCCCCAGCAACTAATTGAGAGTGGCCTCCACGTAGATCCGGAATTTGGTGTAGTGCTCGAACAGACCTCCATCCAAAGCTGTAACTAATCTCTGCTTCTCCCCGTCCCTAAGGGTATCTCTTCCTAGCTTCTTCAGGATGCTGAATATCCTGGCAGGAGCAAGACGAGCACCTCACGTGGCAACTATGTCGCAGAGGTCGACTCCAACCACCCTCCTCCACTCCTCTCCTCCTCCTCCTCCTCCTCTCACCACAACGACACCCGCTGCCACAATGGCACACACGATGATCACCGACTTCTTGCTCATCTCCTACCGCTGCCACCAACTCCACAGCACACAGACCCCAAGCAAGTTACGATTCGGCTTTCCTCGCAAGCTTGTTCCTTTACTATATTCTCCCACTCCTCAACAATCCTGAAATTTTCCGACAGAACCAAACGGAAGGAAAGAGCTTGAATTCGAGCGAGCGCCAATGGAAGGTTAGTCTCCCTCTCTCCGGGCGTGCCTAGATAAGTCTCTTTTCTGATACAGCAGATGCAAGTAGATGATTTTATAAAGAAGGATTATCCGTTTGGCGTTTTGGGTTTTGGACTTTATCATGAATGTGATCATTTGAAAAGGTTGGGAATGGTGTTTTGGGTTGGTGAAGAGTTGGCCTTTTGTATTCAGGATTCAGTTCTTTTAGGACTTCGGTGATGACATGTCCGATTGTGGCCATTGGCGGCCTCGAGAAGATGTAATTCTCGGTGCTTACTCGGTGCTCAGCTTTATTATTCACTCTAGTCAATATAGTTTTGCTAAGTCATGTCAAACTCGAACTCGGATTAATTGAAATATGCCCGACGTCGGCTTACCTCAACTCCATCGTTCTTATTTGAGATCAATTCATTTTTTTTTTGTTGAAATTATGATGGTAAGATTTGAACTCGAACTTGAAATCCAAGTTCCAAACCATTGGTGAAGTAAATATCGAAGCATAATCACCATGCTTACTGTTAAAATATGTCTCGAGTTTAAGCTCAATGCAAAATTACGAATATTCCGAATTGGATATGTTAGGATGTTCGAAATCGAGCAAAGAAGATCCGAAGATCAACTTCCCAAATTTGAATCTGCGTTGGAGAGTCTGGCTACTAAAATAGGAAAGTCCAACTTTGACTAGGACTTGGATTTTGTTTAAATTATACAAAGTTATGTTTTGGATAGGAAAAAAAATCCTATGAGAAGTTGGCAAAAGAATAAGGGTTTTACTTATATATAGACTTGAGGCCATGCGTGATAGATGTGGATCACAAATTGTCTTGAAGCGCCGCGTGAGTGCTTGGCGTTCTGCTATTGATCATGAAGAATTGGTCTTGAAGCGCCGTCTTGTTGTCGAGTGCTTGGTAGGGATTTTCTTTGTCGTTCTTGTTCATGAATTACATCCAAGAAGATTTAGTGTTCAAGCAAATTAAATCTTGTGGTAAGATTTGCGTGTAATTCTTTCGTGAGATTGAGAGATTATTTCTTGAGGAATTTCGGGGCTAAACACTGTGTGCGTTTTTGGGTGTAATTAGGGTTTGGGAAACACCGAGAGAGTGTTTGAGTGACTTGAGTGTGTAATCTCCTTGTATTGCTTGATCTATAGTGAAATTCACTGTTGCTCTTCTTGTGGACGTAGGTCTTTACGACCAAACCACGTAAATCCTGTATCCGATTTATTTTCTTTTTCTGTTTATATTATTGTTCGATCGCTTGCCCTATCGCAACAAGTAGTATCAGTGCCAGGCTTGGCTAAGTTGAAGCGAATCGATGGCGATAAAATAAGTAAAAGTGAGAATCGACAGATTTGATGGGAATGATTTTAGTTTCTGGAAAATGCAGATTGAATATTATCTTTACCGGATGAAACTGCACTTGCCCTTGTGTGGGGAGAAACCAGAGACGATGAAGCAAACTGATTGGGATTTACTGGATAGACGAGCTATGGGTGTTATTCGGTTGACGTTGGCTCGTAACGTCGCGTTTAACATCTTGAAGGAGAAGACTACTGCTGATTTGATGCAAGCCTTGTCGGATATGTACGAGAAGTCCTTTGCGATCAACAATGTTTGTTTGATGCGACGTCTGTTTAATTTGAAGATGAGAGAAGGTGCGCCAGTTGCTGATTATATCAATGAATTCAATGTGATTGTTAGTCAATTGAGTTCAATTGAGATTAATTTTGAAGATGAGGTACGTGCTTTGATTCTGTTATCCTCATTGCCTGATAGTTGGAATACTTGGAATACTACCATTACTGCTGTTAGTAATTCCTCTGGGTCAACAAGTTTGACGTTTGATGGGGTTCGAGATTTGATTCTGAGCGAGGACATTCGTAGAAGAGAATCTGGCGAACCTGTATCTGCTGCTTTAGTAGATGAATATAAAGGAAGATCTATAATACATGTGGGTAATAGTAGTATTAATATAAATAGGCGTAGTCAGTCTAGGACTGCTAATGTTGTCTGATGGAGCTGTGGCAAAAGGGGGCATCTTAGAAGGGATTGCCTGAAGCTAAAGAATGAGAAGGGTAAGGAAATTGTAGTTGATTCTGTAGATAATGTTGCAACTGTAGTAGATAATGCTGATTATGTCTTGTCTGTCACTAATTATTTATCGCTTGATGGATGGGTTATGGATTCTAGTTGTTCTTTTCATGTCACACCAAATAGAAACTGGTTTATCACTTATCAGTGCACGGGTAGTGATAAAGTCCAGTTAGGGAACAACGCTAAGTATGATGTTATAGGTGTTGGTGATGTTAAAATTATAATGCATGATGTTATCATGAGGACATTGACTGAAGTGAGGTATGTTCCAGAATTGAAACAGAACTTAATTTTCTTGGGTGCCCTAGATTCAGCTGGTTGCAGGTATTCTTCAAAATGTGGAGTTCTGAAGGTTGTTCGAGGTGCCTTGGTGATAATGAAAGGAATCAAGCATGATGGCCTGTATAAACTTCAAGGTGAGACAATGATAGGTTTCGCCCCGAAGACGTCGGATGCATCTGTTCGAGAGTCTATTGACTGCTCGAGGAAGACTTGGGTGTTTGTACTAAGGCACAAGTTTGATGCTGGTGTCGGGATCTCGTAGTCAAGAGCTTTGATCGAGACGGAGACTAGTAGGTCGATCAAGCATGTGTGGACTAACAATAGCATGGAGTTCTGCTCAGAGTTGGCAAATAAATTTTGCATGAAAGAGGGTATAGTGAAACACCGCACTAGTGCCAATAAATCACAACAATTTGCAGAATTGACGAATAGAACATTACTAGAGATGGCCTAAAAAATTATCTCTAGTACTGATATGGCTAGGAGATTCTCGGCTGATGTGCTAAGTACGGTAAGCTACCTGATGAATAGATCCCCATCAACTGTTATTGAATGGCGAACTCTTGAAGAAGAAGTGTGGTCAAGTAACGTTGCTGATTATTCTATTATTAGAATGTCTGGTTGCCCGTGTTATTTTCGAGTGAGTGATGGTAAGCTCGATGGAAAGGCAAGATGCATATTCCATGGCTATGCACAAGGTGAGTGGGGCAATCGGTTGTGGTGCTCATATATAAATTCATCTATTAACAACAGAGAAGTTACTCTTGATGAGTCTCCAATACTTCGGCTAGGAGTGATTATGACAGTTTTCAAACAGATCTGAACGGTGTTCAGCTTAAGGTGGAGTTGCAACTAGAAACTCCTGAGGTAGCGAGTATGAGTACTAGCAAAGTAATCGACACAGATGGTGTTCATAGCGAGGTGGAGCCTATAGAGCCAACGGTTGCTGTAACTGCTGATATTGACAAGGTACATATTCGATCTCTTGATAGATATGGATGCAATGATAGTTTTACTTTATCTACGATTGAGGAGGTTGTGTCAGAATATCCTTGCGGAGCAGTTAAAGGTGCATGTGGAGTTGGTATTCTGATGAGGTCCTCAGTTATGGCGAAGTTCAAGCGAGGCTTGGATTTGGATAATATTTTGTGGCGGTGGAGCCCATTAGGGGCTATAGGAAAGTAGTAGCAGAGTTTGATTTTTTGCAAAGTGATTGTGACTTGGCTCAAACATCGAACCAAGGTGGAGATTGTTAAAATATGTCTCAAGTTTAAGCCCAATGCAAAATTACAAATATTCCGAATTGGATATGTTATGGATGTTCGAAATCGAGCAAAGAAGATCTGAAGATCAACTTCCCAAATTTGAATCTGCGTTGGAGAGTCTGGCTACTAAAATAGGAAAGTCCAACTTTGACTAGGACTTGGATTTTATTTAAAATATACAAAGTTATGTTTTGGATAGGAAACAAAATCCTATGAGAAGTTGGCAAAAGAATAAGGGTTTTACTTATATATAGACTTGAGGCCGTTGGTGATAGATGTGGATCACAAATTGTCTTGAAGCACCGCGTGATTGCTTGGTGTTCCGCTGTTGATCATGAAGAATTGGTCTTGAAGCGCCGTCTTGTTGTTGAGTGCTTGGTAGAGATTTTCTTTGTCGTTCTTGTTCATGAATTACATCCAAGAAGATTTAGTGTTCAAGCAAATTAAATCTTGTGGTAAGATTTGCGTGTAATTCTTTCGTGAGATTGAGAGATTATTTCTTGAGGAATTTCGGGGCTAAACACTGTGTGCGTTTTTGGGTGTAATTAGGGTTTGAGAAATACCGGAGAGTGTTTGAGCGACTTGAGTGTGTAAGCTCCTTATATCGCTTTATCTATAGTGAAATTCGTTGCTGCTCTCTCCGTGGACGTAGGTCTTTACGACCGAACCATGTAAATCCTGTGTCCGGTTTATTTTCTTTTTCTGTCTATATTATTGTTTGATCGCTTGCCCTATCGCAACACTTACGATTTTGGTTTTACTAGATGATTACAAATTAAAAAGTCGATAAGTCCATTGAAGTCCAAAGTTATACTTTTCGATATCAAACTCAATTGCACCTTTGAAAAATAATTTAATTGTCCTCAATAATCGTGACCTAGATCTTTAGGTCTCAAATGTACAAACCGAGCATATTTGGACAAATTATTTTATTCCGTGCTTTTTGGATATTTCCAATCTACAATAATTCATTTTCAATAAGCCGTAAGATCATATGGGTCTCATATGGGTTTGTTCATGTGACGTGTGGGCTAAAGTAGATCAGGGGTATCTAATGGTTTTTCATTTTTTTTTCCTATTTCAATTCATCCAATTAGGGCTTATTATAGTCTATTTTTTATTAAAGAAAATAATTCGATGTTTTCCAAATAATATGCTTGCTGTGATAAGGTTCCCTAGTCATGCTGTTCAACCTCGACCCCTGCTTGGTTTGCTGAGGACCGATCATACTTTGACGAAAGCTCATAATATTCAATAACACCCGTAACGAAACAAGTGTTTTTAGAGGTAGATGTCTTGCTCATTTGAAATCCAATAGAAAGAAATTTATCTTGCGCTTTGGCATCTTTACGAGAAATCATTGCTTGGTTAGAATGCAGCATCAATGAGATTCCAATTTAAAATCTTTGCTCATAGATAATGAACGGCCGAGATCTATCCTTTCATGATCGCATCTGCCAACCCGAGACAGCAGAAGCACCTGGGTGATTTGTTTGGTTTTTGTAAACTTTCTGTGTCTCCCAGCGAGTTGGCTAATCCCCAGAATTCGCATTAACCAAGACAAGCTGAGAACATTCTCCTGCATTGTAAGTCTGCAACTTGAGCTGTTCTTGAGCTGTTCTTGAGCCTGTTTAGGAGTTTAGGACTTTGTGCAGAGTCCACCGTCTGTTTCGAACAATGGAAATTTTTGTTAGGTTCAATTCAATCGCAATGATTCTGTGCAGTGCGAAAAGGTTGCTTTTGGTCCACCGTTCATGGAAATCGATATTTGTCTTCTGTCAAATTTGCAGCTGAAGAGCGAAAGATCTTTATCTCTTCTCATCCGTCTCGTCCATCGGCGTGCCACTTCTCTGCGCGGGCTTAGAAAAAGCCCATATCAGATCCCAAGATTGTACTAGCTGCTCCTTGAAAGGCACCAATTCCCGCGGGTTCTTATATATTTGTTTAGTCTTTTTGGGGTTGATAAATAGAACTCTCTGCATATTTGAGATTGTTCACTTGTCAAGCTTCGAATTTCAGAATATTGCTTGGAGGCGAACGAAAGACAGTTTCCCTTTTAACCTTTGGTTTTCATAAAGAGAAATCACAAGATTCAGACCGGTGCAACTCCCATAAAATCCACATAAAGCATGAGAATTGGATGCACCAAATGCAAATGTATCTATCATACCTGATTTCTCCCCCTTTCAAAGTCGCCGAGGAGGAGGCCTACATAGTGAAACATTAGGTCGACACATGAAAACTGAATTCAATAAGAATGAGTCACCACGGGTGATCAATCTATTCGAATAGAAGGAGATGGTACAGCTCCACATCGATAGGGCTTTCAAATGATTATAGGAAGAGGATTGATGGTCTGGTCGGGCCTTCAGGATGTACTGGCCCATAAGTTTTAGGATCGGGCTTCGCAGAAATGGTTGAGCCTATCAAACGCACTACCACTAGCCCCCATTGATAATGACAGCCAGACATTTCAAAGCATCATGGCCCCTTTTTTAAACAGCGGACGTAATCTACTTTCTCGTTCTAATTAAAGGCGTCACATTTAGAGGCGCCGAGAGATTTTTCCAGGAGCACTTTCCTTGGTGGTCTCGCCTGAAGTAGATTAGGTATTAGGTAAGGCTAAGAATCGAATTTGAGACTTCATACTTCTCAATCACTGGTCGCCTTGTAAACTTCTTGAAGCAATACACTGAAATCCTCATTGCGTAGGCCTACTTGAGTTTATGGCAGTTGGATCATCCGGATATATACTCGATTAAAAGGGGTTCATATGCTATTACCCTAGAAAGAAAATACAAATCAGTATAAACACTTTCAACTATTGAATCCTCCTAAATAGAAGTTGCCAATGGTTTGAAGGATCAGAACGTAATTTTATTGAATCTCAAAATGCTTTTGATTTCTTTGGTATGAAAGCACATTATATACCGAATAAGAAAAAAACATATTCAAGTCACGTAGAAAGTAGGGGTGAGCATGATTCGGGTGAGTGGTCCCCCCTTAAAATTGGGCCACCCACTAAGGACCCATTTCAAAAAATTGGAACTAAGACCTGCCCATTGGTTTATGGATCCACCTAAGAATCAAATCGCCAATTTGGTCCGATCTTCGAGTGCATCCATGGAGCCGGTCCCCAATCCCTACAAAGCTTGTTTGGCCTTATACTTAGATTGAATTGCGAGCTACCGATTTTGATTAAAGATTGAAAACTATAGGAGGGACAAATAGACAATACTTATTAACTAAAAAATTAACTTTTTTGAAGGTCACAGTGTGGGTTTCTTAAGATTTCTTGACATCGGAAACATGTAGAGAATTAGACTCCAAATTAAAAGTCTTGACCTCTAGAAGATAAAAAATTAATAACTTATTTCATCTTTTTTCAATGCCAACTTATTATAATTATGAGAATGGTTGATGAGAGACCTAATTATAATTTTAAAATGAGCCGTTGGCTCTTGTGACATCTCTAATAAGTTCTCTTCTTCCTCTATGTTTGTTTTGTTTTGTTTTTTGTTTTTGAGAAAGTAAGTAAATGGATTATTAGAATGGGAAAAAAAGTAGGAGGGTTAATCTTATTACCCTCCCAAGAAATAAAATTAGTCAATAAGGTCAAATAACTATAAATATACACATGTACATATATATTTAGTAAAAAAACTACAAAATAATCAAGTAATTAAGATGGAATTTCTTTCTTTAAATTTGTGTGTATATGTATATATATATGTTTGGTCTGGATAAGTGAGTGGGCGGTTCCATGCTTAGATTCAAGCACTCGACTAATATTCATCAGTTCCACTAAATTGGAACCGGGAACTAGATTGGCTTTCATGAGAACTGCCGGTTCCAGTCCGGTCTAGTCCAGTCTAATTCTAAGAGGTCTAGGTGATTTTTGGTTTTTTTCGCATACTCCTAGTAGAAAGCATCCATTTGACCTGAACATGTTCAAGTTGAATGGTTTCTTTTTTTATATTTCCCCCCGTGTTGTGCTCATATATATAAAGCTCTGCATCCCACTCTTTTCAAAGGACGAAGATGTCGACACAACCACCTTTTTGAACGATCGGCGATGGTGCACGACCGGACAAAAACTAATCAATGTTAATTTCTTAATTTCCTAACGTAAATCCCGATCAGAAAGCGAGATCCCGACTGCCCACTTGGACGACCATGACTCCAATATGGTCGTCGAAGTGTAGATAACGCGTCAAACACGACGAGATCACGTCATTGACGACGTGACATCTCAACAAGGGAGACTCATAAGTGGGCTTGTCGCTTACATCACGAGATTCTCGACAATTATTGTTAATTTAGTATTCATATGCGCCGCTTTATGTCAAGAATAACTATTTCACGAAAAATATTCGAGATTCTCGACAATTATTGTTAATTTAGTATTCATTTGCGTCGCTTTATGTCAAGAATAACTATTTCACAAAAATATTCTTCGAATGTTTTTTTTTTTTTTTTCATTTTTTGATATTTGGATTGATAAAGAAAATAAGTCAAAAAAAAAAATCTTTACTTAAAATCAGATAAATAATTTCCGCTTTAATAAATTGAAAATCAATTTTCTAAATATGGCAATAAATCAAAGCTTGAATCTGAAAATTTATGCTTGGACACGGAACCTCAATGCTAGTTCCTAGGTCCCTAGCGTAGGAGTCCAAGCGCATTAAGGTCAAATCCACGACCCTAGTTCTGGTGCCTCAATTCCCAATGCCCACTCTTGACTCCATCGAGGATAGGCCTAAGGATGTTAGTGCCTGTGTCAGTTGCATCAAGGTTGAGCCTAAGGGTCTAGTGTCCATGCTTGATGCCTCGGCAATTTAGCCCAACTCCACAAAAGCCAAGCGCAAGATCCTACTACCCGTGCCCAAATCCCAACACCAGAGGCCATGCACTTGACACTCGAGCTTGAATCCTTGGTACTTAGGCCTGGGTCCACAAAGGCTGTACCTAGATCCTTGTGGTTTGGGCTCAAGTCCCTAATGCCCGAGCTAGTGTCTATCATGGCCAAGGCTTGGGACCCCAAATGCTCGTGCTAGAGACTTAGTGTTTTGCTCAAGTCCTCAGCGCTTGTGCCCATATCCGTTGAGGCCAAGGCTCAATTGCCCATGCTTGGAACCATCGAGACCAAGCCTGGAACCCTAGTGCTAGTGCTCATATCTCCCATGCCCGAGCCTAGGTACATAACTTGGTTTGGGGTCCATTGAGGCTGAGCTCAAGACCTTGGTGCTCGTACCTAGTTCATTGACTATTCATGCACAAGTCATTATTACCCAATTAGTCTATGATTATTTAGGATAGTCAAATCATATTTTCCTTATCAAATGACGGAAAATATTTTTTAGTTTGTTTTCGAGTTTCAACTAAACACAAAAAGAATAATTTTATTGGAAAATGACTTCTTGAAAAACATTTGTTTTAAATGTTATTTCCTTCGTGAAACAAATAGAGCCTTGAATCGATTGTCTTTTCAACATGGAGCAAGGGATTCTCCTCTATTCCCCACCACTAATGTCACTTCTTATGTATAATTTCTCTCATTTCTATAACGAACACGTCTCGGCACGACATGAACGTAACAGAAATAAAAGCAGACATGGATGACACGATAATTATAAGAGTAACTGAATTGAAAATGATATGATTAGACTTGTTTTAGCTCTAACAATTACGATGGGAAACAAACTTGCCAACGTATTCAACACCCCCCCCAACAAAAAAACCAACGTCATTGCATGTCACATCTACCAAAGCTCAGTAAATGTAAGTTTCGTAGTTAAATCTCATTGACTAATTTTCTATATTTTTTAGCCTGCTTATTGGTTATTTATAGCTTATACTTATGGCATCTCCAAAAAAAAAAAAAAAAAACAAAACGTACTTGCTTTGGTGAAATGGAATGAAAGATGGTTTCTCTGAATTTAGTCTCGTGAGTAGTATACTTCCCAAAGAGGAGGAGGAGGGGCGCATTATTCATGAATTAAGAACACCAAATTGCATTCTTTCTACGAATGTAATTATCACGGTAGTGCAAAACAATTTCTATTGCATTATGAACTTAGGGCAGCTAATTGGGTCATGTTAAGGCACTAATGCAAGACGATTAAGAAGATCTAGACACACACTTACTTTAAGTGCATTATCACCTTTAACATTTGAAAGCCATATTTTCATTTGGCAACAATGTACCAACCAGATCAATTTTTTTACCATTTATTCAATTGTTTTAGCAGTCTCCTTTCTTGCAAACTCCATAATATATATGCTTAAGCTTTGCTTATTCATTTCTGACTACATTGCAAATCCCAAACTCTTTCTAGGGAAAATAACTTTTTCTAGCCTAGGTTAGTCATATGTTCCTCCTACGAACCAAAGTACAGACCCTCTAAATGGTTATTCTTTTGGCCTATGAGAGCTTCTCTTTCTAACCGATCATTCGGTACAATCAAACTATAAATTTCAATGAGTCCAATCAAAGCACAGACCTGAAACACGAACTCCACACGTCATGGTGCATGATTTAAGACGGTCGTGATCGTGCCGTAAGGGTTAGAATTTCGTGGATCCATTTGGAAGATTTTTGCGGTCGCGCATTGCCTCGAAAGAGGAGAAATTTCTTTGGATGATACGATTAGGCGCACGATAATTCAAAAAGAAATGTAGAAAGACTTGGAGCATATCATCTTTAGCAAACCCTCCATGTAAAACGACAATATACATTTATATTTTATGGTCTATCAAAGGAAAAAAAGGTGAAAGATATTTGTTTAATTTTCAAAACTTGCATGACCCGTCTTTGGCCGCATGATATAGGAATTTCACTAAATTTTCTTTTAGCAAAATTGGACTTTTGGGAATGAAGTGAGTAGAAAAAGAGTATTTGCTTATTCGAGGGAGAAAAGGAGTATTGTCCACACATCATGGTGCATGATTTAAGACGTTCGTGATCGTGCCGTGAGGGTTAGAATTTCGTGAACCCATTTGGAAGATTTTTGTGGACAAGCATTGCCTCGAAAGAGGATAATTTTCTTTCGGTGATACGATTAGGCACACGATAATTCAAAAAGAAATGTAGAAAGACTTGGAGCATATCATCTTTGGCTAACCCTCTATGTGAAACGACAATTTTATTTATTTATTTATATTTTATGGTCTATCAGGAAAGAAAGGTGAAATGTGTTTGTTTAATTTTCCAAATTGACATGACCCGTCTTTGGCTACACGACATAGGAATTTCACTAAATTTTCTTTTTGGAATGAAGTGAGTAGAAAAGGGGTATTACTTGTTCGGGGGAGAAAAGGCAAAGTCCAACATAATGCATCGCATTGCCGAGTTTTTCCCATGGATTCAGCGAAACAAAACAAAATGGATATCACACATGTATGAGGCTGAAAGTAATTAATCCATTGTGGGTTGAATAAATTGTGAATGTTGACCATCGAAATGGCATCACAGGATCAACATAGCTAGATACTTGAACATAGTCAAGGAGAAAAAAGGGATTTGCATACTTGATTTGGAATCCATCGTTTTTATGCAGAATGGCGACAATCCGACGCTTAGGTTCTTCTCCTCTATAGCCCTTAAATCCTAGCTCGATGAGATCACCCCTCACGGCTTTCCTTGTGTGAGGTTATAGTGTGTTTTTGGAGATAAGAGAGTTCAATGAGAGATTTCAATGCTACTAATAGGGCTTTCAATCAGACCCTCTCATCACGAGTTAGGCCCAACTCGGCCACATAAGCCAAACCCATATCCAACTATTAAGAAACCTTATGTCTTATCTTATTAAACCAATCCTGTAACACGGTAAATTACAATCTCAATTAATGTAGCAAATATCATGATAACTCTTACATTCTCCCATTAAAGCTATATTAATTGAGACTATACTGTATGTGGGCATAATTATGTTGGTCTAGAGACAATTTTTAATAGTCATTCATATCCCTTAAATTCTTAAACACCAAATCATAATGGTAACTGTATGTACACACACAAAACTTTCCATGGTCACAAGTTCTTTGAACTTTATTGATATGGATTCAATATGGTTGTATGGCAAATGGATAACACTCCATAAAGAGTAATATTTTATGTGTCATCCCATTTCTTAGTCATTATTCTTTTACCTTAAGTGTCACAAGAAATCAGATGTGCTACTAGAGAATATCTTTATGGTCTAATGAACCCACACATGTCCTATTTTTATGGTTAACATTTCTTTATGCATAATCAAGACATATAATCAAGACTGATAACCGAATGCCTCCAACATTCACTCAAGGCTTACACAATACCTTGAGATTTTCATTATATGTAATCAACTCAACATGATGACAACACATTCATGAACACTTTATTGAATGAGAAAGAGTTTGTACACATCAAAATGTTACTGAATGTAATAAAAAATAGATATACGCTTTATTAAAGAAAAAACAAAACAGCTCCCATTAAACAACAACATCTAATGATGCTCCTCAACCATGTTTATGATTTGTCATTCAAATACACAAGGACAAAGATCTTTAGTTAGTGGATTAATAACCATATCATCTATAGAAATATGTTCTACTGTAACATCACCACTTTTTACTGTTTATTTATGTTTAAAAACTTGACCACTATATGTTTCCCTTGAGATCCCTATTATTGTTAATAAATAACACTAAAGAGTTATTGTCTCAATACAAATGTATTAGTCTATTCTCAAATCAAATATGGTCAATTTCTTAATAAGGTTCCAATGCCAAATATTTCGAGTAATAGCTAAAAAGCATACTACAAACTCTACTTATATGGTAGAAGACAACATAGATTTATGTTTCTTGCTTTGCCATAGAACTACATTTTCTGCTGACATAAAGATACATCATGTTGTCAGCTTCTTGTCATCTTGACAGCTAGCAAAGTTTGCATTTGAATACCTTATTAGCTCCAAGTCTTGAAAATGTTTGTAAATTAGCATATAGTCTCTTGTTCTTTTTTAAGTACCTTAAAACATTCATGGCAACAATCCAATGATCGTGTCTTGAATTTAATTGATATCTACCTAGAAGTCTTGTCGTAAAAGCATATTTGGTCTAGTGCAAACTTGAGGATACATGATACTTCAAAGTACACTAACATAAGGTATATCCTTCATTTGGGCTTTCTCAATCTCTGAATGAAGACATTGCACTAGGCTCAGTTTATCACCCTTAATAATAGGAGCAATTCCTAGGTTGCAATGCTGGATACTGAATCTTTCTAGAATACAATCGACATGTGCCGTCTAAGACAAACCCAATATACATTGAGAATAATTCCCATGTATCTCAATGTCAATAACAAAAGACGTATAATTGAGGTCTTTGAAGTCAAAATTCTTTAACAGCATTTACTTTGTCTCATGCAATAGTCCAATATTGTTACTTGCAAGCAAGATGTCATCTACATAAAATATGAGAATAATAAATTTCCTCCCACTGACTTTGGAATGTATACACCAATCTATTTTGTTTTCAACAAAACCAAACGAATTGACAACATTATGAAACTTCAAGTATATTATCTACAAACTTGCTTGAGGCCATAAATAAGACTTTTAAGTTTACACACAAACTTAACTGATTCATCTACTACAAAAACCTTCGAGTTATATCATATAGACTTCTTTATTAAGGTATTCATTGAGAAATGTAGGTTTAACATCCATTTAGTGTAACTCCATATAAAAAATGAGCTACTAATGATATGTTCACTTTGAAAGAATATTTAGAAAAGACTAGGGAAAAATTGCTTCATTGTCTACTCATTTTCTCTAAGTGAAACCCCTAACTACTAGGCTAGGTTTGAACTTCTCAATATTTCTTTGGAGCCTGCTTTAGTTTTACACATCCATTTGCAACAGATGAGCTTATGACCTTCAGGTAATTCAGCAAGCTCCCAAACACTATCATGTTTCATAGATTGCATATCATCTTTCATCGTATCTAATCACAGATCTAATTGAGGACAAGAAACAACATTTATATGAGTCACTAGATCAACCACATAGTAGATATCATAGTCATGCTCTCATAGATAGGCTATATAGTTTGGTGGTAAAACTGATCGCCTCTCTCTAATAGATCTCCTAAGTGGAGCTATAATCATTTCATCCCGTGCCTAAGAGCTTTGACAAACTTCATCAGGAATTGTATTAATAACAGTATATGAGACTTCACAATTATCTGTATATGCAAAAACAAAGATATAGTAGCCTCCACCATACTATTATTTTTTAATAGTTATCCTTTGTAGTAGCTATGCCAAACTCTAGAAACTTCACTATCGACGATTCCATAGTTCTTGCATCTCCATTGGGATTATAAAACCTAGTATCCATTCGAATGATTTGACCAAAACACGAAATAACACTAAGTGGTTCTTGGATTCCAACTTACATAATGTTAATTATATAACCTCATTTCTACAGTTTACCCCAAACTTTAAAATAATAAAGCTAGATTTGCGTCCAGTCCATAATTCAAAAGAAGTCAGTGGAACAGTTTTGATAGGAACATGATTTAATGCAAAAAGGGTCATTTCAATGCTTCACCCAACAGAAAACTAGATAAATTAGTCCTACTACTCATACTCACCATCATGTCCATGATGGTGCAATTACGCTTTTTGGCTACACCAACTTGTTCAAGATTTTCGGGTATGGTAAACTAAGTTACCATCCAAGAATCTTGTAAATATTTGACAAATGGCCTTTCAAACCTATCTAGCATTGCCATACTTGCCAAAATACTCACCACTACGGTCAAATTTGATGTGACATATGGAATTTTTGTATTTATAATTATGTATATTCGAAAATTTGTGCCATGATAATGATACTAAGATTTGAGCTAAGTATTATTTGCCTTAGTATTTGAACAAGCACACGGAGACTTTAATCAAATTCATAAATTTTGTGGGATGTGGCGGGTAATTTTCACGAACTTAGATCATCTCAGGTTCGGCATGTGAATCGAATTATGTGCATGTTAATAATAGAATGGTATTAATTGAATTACTATAGTCTTACTAATTAATGGTTGTTATTAATCATGTAAGTTTTAGTTAACTGATAATAATATTGTGGAATAATTTGTGTTAATGGTGCTAAAAGAAGGAGAGTACATTTTGCTTACTAGATTTCTTATTGCAAACTTTATTGATTAAAATTAGAAGTGCCACGTGTCATTGAACATAGGCTTGAAAGGCCATGTGTTTTTTAACATAATATTTTGTAGTTAAATTCTTTTACACTTAAACTAAGTATATATTTTTCAGATGACTCATTTTCTAAATGCATTCTTTTTGGCCACATGCAAGAGCCTTGCTTTGCATTATTGCCACATCAAGCTGAAGATTAACATGCATTTTTACCCCTAGTATTGCAAGGAATGAAATTATCTTAATTAATTTTAACAAAACTCATTTTATCTTGCCAAAGATTCATTTTTCGTTTCTTCCAAAAACCCAAACAGAAGCTACATGTGTTATTTTCCACTTTTCAATTCAAGAATTTGGAGAACAAAGCTTAATATTCAAGTGCAATTAACGTGGTAAAGACAATCGATAGTTCGTGGTTTGTGTTTATTTGAGGTAAATGAAGTTTCAAATGTTAAGTTAGTTTAAATCTACTTAGTTACCTCTATCTTAATTGGTTGGGTGAGAGGTGAAGTCTTGATGTGAGTATGGTGGTTGTTAAGTGGCTTGATAATTTCTTACAAGTTTGTTATGCTTCACTTTGGTTCATTCTAGTTCATTCTATGTGATTCTGGGTAGTCAAAACGTGCTCATTTTGCTATATTTGTCTTGATGTCTCATTGCATGTTCGTTCTACTTCTTTCTGCCTCATTCTGGGTAGTTAAAATCTGGTCATTATACTGTGTTTGTCTTGATAATCCATTGCATATTCGTTCTGCCTCTTTCTGCCTCATTTTAGGTAGTTAGAATCTAGCCTTTCTGCCATCTTTATTTTAGTAACTCATTACATATTCATTATGCTTCTTTCTACCTTATTTTAGATAGTTAGAATTTGGCCATTCTTTCATCTTTATCTTGATGACTTATTGCATTTTCGTTATACTTCTTTCTGCCTTATTCTGGGTAGTTAGAATCTGGCATTTTGTCATCTTTATTTTAATGACTTATTGCATGTTAGTTCTACTTCTTTGTGCCTCATTCTGGATAGTTAGAATCTAGCTATTATACTCTCTTTATCTTGATAACTCATTGCATGTTTGTTCTACTTCTTTCTACCTCATTCTGGGTAGTTAGAATTTAGTTATTCTACCATCTTTGTCTTGATTATTTTTTGTATGTTCGTTCGGTTTCTTTCTACCTTATTATAGATAGTAAGAATTTGGCCATTCTGCCATCTTTGTCTTGATGACTTATTGTATATCCGTTCTGCTATTTTCTACTTCATTCTGGATAGTTAGTATTTGGCCATTCTGCCATCTTTGTCTTGATGACTTATTGCATGTTTGTTTTGCTTCTTCCTGTCTCATTATGGGTAGTTAGAATCTGACCATTCTATCATATTTGTCTTGATGACTTATTGCATATTCGTTTTGCTTCATTCTGCCTCATTTTGGGTAGTTAGGATTTGGTCATTTTGCCATATTTATCTTGATAACTTATTGCATGTTCATTCTACTTCTTTCTACCTCATTCTGGGTAGTTAGAATTTGGTCATTTTACCATCTTTATCTTGATAACTTATTTCATGTTTGTTCTGCCTCTTTCTACCACATCCTCGGGTAGTTGAAATATGGTCATTAGATCATATTCGTCTTAATAACACATTACATGTTCGTTTTTCTTCTTTCTACTTTATTCAAAGTAGTTAGAATCTGGTCGTTCTTCCATAGTTATCTTGATGACCCATTACCTGTTTGTTCTGTTTCGTTCTACTTAAATTCTCCCAGCTTATAATCTATTTGTTTCACTTGTTTCTATTGTAATTTTCTAAGACAAAATTTATCCATTTGTGAGTTTGCTCGAATCTATTCATTGATGAGTCTCTGTTCACTTACCGAATCTGCCAACTTGTGAATCTGTTTGTTGATAAATTTGTTTCTTAATTCAGGCAGACTTTACTGAATTTGAATCTAATTCTCATTGAATCCACTGGTCTGTTGATTATGTCCATTACTAAATATGTCCGTTCATAAGTCTATCATTGTTGGATCTGTTCTTTTGATCTATGAGCGTTTATCAAGCCATAATTTACCCTTTTGATTGTTTAGATCTTACGACCATAATGTACTTGGTTGTTCTAACCCAATATGTACCTATTTACATATTCAGACTTTACCTCCAAAATGTATTCATTCATCTAGATTTAGAATATATCCATTTGATTTATCAGATTTTGATATCCAAAACTTGCTCAATATTTAGACTTAGAACGTACTCATTGGAATATCCAGACTTTAATAATCAGAATATGTATGTATGTTATTTCATACGTGGTTATTGACAAATTGATTAAATTGAGTTGAGGTATGTGTGCTATGCTTGTGAGTATGCATATACCATGGTATGAATGAGATTAATGCGATTCTATCACCCATCTAGCAGTGAGAAACGATGTCCTGTAATTGGAAGTTTGTGGGGTGCGCTAATTGTTGGGATGCCCCAGGGAGTGTTTTGGGATACATTGGGACTCAAGATGCCCCTGTGGTGAAAGTTTGTCGGATGCCTCAGAGTTGAGATGCCCCGTGTGTCGGGATGCCTCGAGAGTGTTCAGGAAAATGAAGCATTAATGAATAAAATGCATTGTTATGTGTAGAGCCAAATAATTGTGTGAAACATGATGTGCACATACATAAGTTTGGATGGACGTTTTGTTGGTTGGAGATTTTTGTGGTAGTTGAAAATTAAAGGTAAAGTCTATTTATGTTTGTCTTATACTTATCGGATGATTATGCAATCATTTTATATATATTAGGTGAAGTGGTAAGATAATTTTTCTAACTTAAAACTATAAATTTCATTTGCTAGGTTTCAGCTCATCCATTTTATTTTTCAGATGTGTATGATGAACACCCCTCAACTCTTGTACTATAAAGTTCCTGTGTATAATAAAGCTTTTTATGAAAGTTTGCTTGAACCAGAATCTGGAATAATATATACCACGTGTAGTTCTACAATATGGGTTGATGTACGAGGTTTTGTGTAGTGGGTTCATTTTTGGTTTGTTGTCCAGTACCGAAATCTTGATGGAGAGTTGGTCTATTGAGTAGCCTTGATTTGAATGTTGGAGGCACAGCAGACAGAAAAGTTATCGACCCATGACTTGATCTAGAACATTTGTATAGGCAGACTTTTGGAAGTATAATATATTTTGGAGATAGTCTCCCTACCTTACCCAAACTTCTGTCTTTTGCTCGTGATGTGATTAACTTGTGAACTCATATGTAGTGTAAACAAAATAAGTAGAAGTATGTTGGTTATAATTGTAAGGTTTAAGTTGTTAAAATAATATTCGTAAATGTTTATTTTCACCTCCACACACTCAAAGAAATTAGCAATATAATAAACACATTTTGGGTGACGTTCCGGGATGTTACATTTGACACCCTGCAAGATTTATCCCAACTATTTCTCAACAGTTCAAAGATCTTGAAGTTGTCAAAAGATTCAGACTTTTCTTTAATCAAATACAAATAACCATATCGGGAGTAGTCGTCAATAAATGTGATGAAATAAAAATTCATACACAACGTTACCATAGAGGGTCCACTAATATTAGTATAAATGATCTCCAATAGGTCATAATTTCGGATTGCAGTTTTCTTCTTTATCTTTGTCATCTTACTTTTATAATAGTCTATGCAAGTCTTTAGGTAACCTTTAAGAGTAGACAAAATGTTAACTTTGTTAGTCTTTCTACCCATTCTCTAGACATATCGTTATAATGTTAATGTACAAGACTATCCCTTAAGCAAAAGTCTTTCGGAAACAATTTTTTAAACTATATAAGCAACGTACATATCATTGAGAGATTATCACAATTGGTACAACCCATTTGATATATTGCATCACCCAACTTAACTTTACTTGAATTGAAAAACATAGAAACAATATTGTTCCTTACTTCAAAAGAGTAGCCAAACATATCAAATGTAATACAAAAACTAAGTTTTGTCTAAAAGAAGGTATATATATAAAAGGTTTTTTCAACATCAAATGAAAACCACAATCCAGAATTAAAACAACATCTTTCATAACCTTGACTTCAACTTGAACATTGTTTTCCATGATGAGTTATGTTTATCCTAATTTGGCTTCCTTTTTATGAATCTTCTTATGGTAAACAACATATATCATTGTATCGCTATCTAGCACCAAGGACTGGATGAGACTTTTGATAGGAATTGCATTCGTAAATGAATGCCAACTAATCATTAGTTATAGGTTTACGCTTGGACAACCAAGCATAATGTTTCTCATAGTGTTTTATGCGTCCTCTCTTCCTACAAAAGTTGGATATCATTCCTCTTAAAGGGTGATATCTTGAGACCAGAGTATCAAAATAACCTATGGTTTCATGAGTTTATTTTTTAATATGATTTTTGGACTTCAAATCTACCATCCTTAGGATGTAATCCTTAACTTCATATGAATCATCGTAACTCATATTGAAGAGTCCTTGCAAATGTATCCCGATATTGGCATTAGATAATACATAATTTCAAGCCACTAAGGTTTCCATCATCCTTTTAGCATTCAGTCAGCTAGTAAACCATTTTCAAGTGTTTCCGAATGAAATACTTCATGGATAATGGACAAATTTGATTGCTCTTTTCCCGAATAGTAAAATGTGCTTTTACTTCCGTATTGCTGGTAGTGATATTGCCAACTTATTCTTAGTAAGAGAAATATAAACATCCACTAGCTTTATCTCAAACAGAAAATCCTCTTTTCACTACTTAAAATTTGACCCAATAAGAACCTCAATTACAGTGGAGTTACTTATTATATAAAGGTGACTTAATAACCAATAATGTATGTAATTGGTGTCATGTGAATACAGTGTAACTTGAAAATCGCATAAGTACACATCTTGAAAGTTACATACATCATTATATAAACATATTTGAGTATAATATATGACATGGAATTGTATACTCTCCACATGACAATGATTATGAGAATATATTCTAACTTTTTGCGAATTCACTATCTTTGAGTATATGAACCACTAAGGTCAATCACTCATCAGCTATATGTTGTACATGTATCTCTCCATAAACTAATACACAATCACATCTTTTGAAAGTATGACCACGCATTAAAATATGAGACATCACACCATAATATGAGATCAATATTTCTCAAATCTAATCAAGTGTGCTATTTTGGCGGTCAAACCCAATTGAATCATTGAAACTCTCTCATACTAGGGATATAAATTTTATGTCTCACATTTACCTTATATATGTGATTTTAGACTCGATGACTGGGGCAATTTGTCACTAAAATCACATGTCATGCCAATTATATTGCTTCATTCATTAATACATATCAAACCTTATACATGATGAATCAATACTCTACACATTTTTTATGTGATGATATACACGTGAGCTTGCAATGTTTTTCCGAAACCATGGTGAAACACGTGAAAAATACGCAAAAAAATGCCCTAAACATACACGTATTTAGGGTTCTATATGTATTTTCACACCCTTAAAAGTATCAACATATAAAATAAATACATCACGGTGTAGAGAATCTCCATACGAGCATGTTAGTACTAAGAACGTGCCAAATGGAGCATGCACACGCTTTCACGAGCCAAAATACTGCGCGGCGTGAGCTGCTCGGAAAGCCGGTCCGACTAGGCTCGACCAGTCCGATTATTCGACCGGTTCAACCAGCCAATTATGGTAAGTAAATCCTACGTAGATATAGAAATACTTTAAAAAGGGGAGTAAATAAATTTGGGACCACAAATATGAATGGCAATTGAATGATTAAGGAAAGAGTATTTTTGGTGAAAATTGGATGGATTTAGTTATATAAGCAGTGTAAATAGCACCACCCATAATTTATATTCTTGTTTCTTCTTTTATTATGTTATAATTTTCTTTTGCTAGGGCTATTGTATAGCCTGACCATAATGATATGAATTGCATGTTTTTTTTTTTTTCTGTTTTACAAGTGATTTCATTCATATTAGTTATACATTACTGTGCTTTATGCTTTTGTGGCTAATAGAATGATTTAATGTGCAAATTTGAGACCGAGAAGTGATCATTTATAGTTGCTCTTTATAATATATAACCATGAACTAAATGTGGATAGATGTATATCATGTTATTGGTGTGGCTTTCAATGATAAGGTGGTTCAAAAGATTCATTATAAACAAGGAATGTTCACAAAATTTTATGCACTTATGTCTATTTAAAATCACAAAGAGATATGGTGAACTGATAAACATAGTAACTTTGCTATACCTAGAGATAAGAAAATAAATATATTAGAAAAATTCCGTTATGATATGTTTGATATCGTTCTTGTATACATAATAATCTGAAAATTAATTTTAATGGTTATGGTGAAATTGAATGCTCTAAAATATTTATTTGATTTATTTACTTCATTTAGATCTGAAATTTTGTTTCTAAGATTGTTAATTCTCAATTTTATTTTGATATATTAGATAAAATTTATAATTAATCAATTTTAAATATTTAATTGATTTGTTAATCATCAATTTCTATGAGATGATATTCTTTCTTATTATTATATTACTTGTTCGACATATTCAATTTTTTTTAGAATTTTAGGAACACGGGACTCGATGTAATTGAGTTTTTATCTTCCTTACTCATCCGGAAGGCTCTACCTATCATTGCCGGATCACGCAACGGAAAATTTACGCATGCACTTAGCTCCACCAAAGGAATCAATTCGCAGTCACTCAAGTTTTTGTCTTGCTAACCTGGGAACTGGGAATCGAAAGAAATGTGTGACGGTTCTGACAACTACAAACACCACTCGGTAGTCTAGGCAACAAAGACTAATTTTCACCGAAGACTAAACAACGAAGACTTGTTCTCTCTCTCTCTCTTTTGCTTGACTGTATATAATAGTCAAAACATAAATGAGTACAAAAATGTTGTGCGATCACTCGAAACAAACGGACTTAATAAACACCCTTGACTCAATCACATCTTCTTCTTTTTTCGGGCTCAACATTCCTTTTTGGCTCTTCCAATTTCCTTATATAAAGGATATCAATAGATAGTCTTGCTCGGTTGCAATTATGAAAGAGAGCTTCCTGAGTTGAGGATGGAATTAGAATCTCCACACCTCGGAAAGCATTAACATCCCAGGATAAATTTCAAAGCAGTTCTTAAGAATATCTAATCTCAACAATTTCAATGCAAGACCTAATCATAAGAGTATCCTCATTTAATGATCTCACCTTCTTTTCAGTAAGTCAAAGTTCAATATCATTCACCTTACTTTAAGAGTGCCCAGTTGTGTAGGGCTAGGAATCTTTTTTTTTTACGCGGTCAACAAGGGTGTGTTGTTGGGATCACATTCATGCATTTGCCCCCAATTCTTTTATACATGTAAATATTGATGGCTGTACTTTGCTACAAAGAGTCATGTCCGGGTGATTAAAGTACCAAGCCCAATACTTGTACCTAGAGAGAATGACAAGTTTAATCCTGTCATGTATAAATGCTGATGTCTTCAACAGACATGTGTGGCGGATCAGATTCATGTATTTGCCTCAATTCTTTTATACATGTAAATGCCATTGACTGGACTTTGTCACAAAGAGTCATGTTCGGGTGATTAAAGTACCAAGCTCAATACCTTCACCTTAGAAGAATGCCAAGTTTAAGCTTGTCAAATAGATCCAGTTAGATTTACTTTCTAGACAATGAGTTTTGGGCAAAAATTGCTCTACACCACATCAATTATTGGATGTACAATTTCTCTGACACAACTCACATTCCTAACAATATTTATAACTTTCTTCAAGTAGTCTAAGGAATCATTTTCAATTTTCACCGGTGCTACTACTCAATAATGGATTAGTTTGCAAGATTCTCAATAAAAACTATTTTATTATATTATGATGTAAATATGACTAGCTTAACATATTTTATTTCACATTTTTTAAATTTTCGACTTGTTTATCTTAAATTTTAAATTTGTTGGAAAAAACTCTTTTGATGATTTGAAGCCGACAAAACTTATCTACATTATGTTCTAAAGATTTCCAGACTTTTGTGTCAAAGTCTGAAGACTACCAAACTTTCATGTCAAAGTCTGTTTTACATCAGAAGTCTGCCCAATCTGACATACTCCAGACTGAACGCAAGAGAAGAATGAAGACTTATCCAGACGTGGGATTATCTATATTTCTTTAGGGTCTTGGTTTTTATGGATTATATATAGTCTTCTGGTTGGAAATATCACCTACAAGATTGATTATCTTTATTGGAATCAATTTAGATACATCAAATCTGTTGGAAGGCAAGTAAATTTGGAAAGAATCTATATATGTAAACCAAGATTCTAATTGTATGGGTGAACAAGATTGACGGCCTTTCATCACAATCTTCAAATGGCTCGAGATCGTCTTGATTGATTCTGTCCAACGGGTTGATTGGAATAATTTCTTTGGAAAGTGCCAACGGTCGAGAAGGCATGAATGAGTATTTAAGGAGAACTCTCCAGTTGTTCTAGAGAGTGCGTGAAAGAGAAATTTCAAAGTTTGAAGCTTCCCAGTTTCTTGTTATTCTATATACTATGCTATAACTTATACTCAAAAGAGAGAGACACTTATAGTGTGACTTTGTGAGAGAGCAATAGAGACTCTTCACTGTGAAGTTGAGATCCCAAGTTTGTAAATTCTCTTTTGATTCATAGTGAAAACTAGCTAGAAGGCTGTCAACGTGGCAGAGTGGACATAGGCTTCATCTAAGCCGAACCACTATAAATTATGTGTTTTTATTCGTCTTCCCTAAACTCCTTTATTTTGTTTGTAGTTCCATTTAACTGTTAAAGTTTGAACCCACTCAAAGTCTGTTGTTTTTCAAACTCAGTTTCAAAAGCAAAATATTTTTATTACTCTTTGCGAAAATTGTCTTCACACCTATTCACCCCCTCTAGGTGTTCATACTAGCACTTATAAAATTAATATTTTTTAAAAGAAGAACAAGAAGAAGAAGAAGTCAATAAAAGTAGTGATGAATGTACCTGATTGGTTAATAATGACAGCCCACAACACACGAGTCAATGATGGTTTCCAATCTTCTTCATGGTTGCTTCCTTACATTTTCCAGACTTTCATTTTTTCCAACCAAAGAAAGGGACAAGGCAAAAGCCCACTAGTTCCACTCAAAAATTTAAAAAGTAAGAGTCTCTGGTCAAGGTTCAAGTTCAACATTGGAGAGCTGCAAGTGCTGACGTACTCCATTTTCATAAAAAAGGTATGCCATAACTTGAGTGATGTTTCAAACATTTTAAGAATGCGAATAGTAACATTTTTGTTTCAGGAAATAATTTCATTTAAGTCCTATCTTAAAAGGATTTCTAAACTGAAAAGGGAGAATTCTAAGCTTAGGCAATAGGAATTTTATTGGAAAGAAATTTTTGAAAATCTGAAAACAAGTTTTGATAATTTGAAAGAAATTTCTTATTCTCTTTCAAAGAAATATACTATTTTGTAAAGTGATATTTTAGATATAACAAAAAGATTTTCAAAAGGATTCGAGAAACTGGAGAAATTGTTTTTAGCTCAAATACCCTACTTTAACAAATTTGATTTGGGTATGACTTCAGAAACTATTCCATTAATCGATTTTCCCAAAGTAAAAAGAAAGAATTAAACAAAGACCTATAAAGGCATTTTACAAAAATCATTTTCAAAAAGTTTTTGTAAAACCTGTTGGCCGAAGTGCACACAGATGTTCAAAGTGTAACAGCTTAGAACATTTCGAGAAAAAATGTCCCAAGGTTTGGAGACCAGTTAAGAAGGAATAGGCTAAGACTGTTTTTAATACTAACTTTCCTGAACCCAAGAAAATCTGAATATCAAAGAAAGTTTGAGTTTTTCTTTTGATCACAAGTTACTATCAAAAGGAAGATCAAATGGTATTTTGATAGTGGCTGTTTGAGGCATATGACAGGAGACTCAAGCTGCTTTATAAAGCTTGTTAGACTGAATGGAGGAAAAGTTTCTTTTGGTGGAAACAACAAAGAAACAATTGTAGGATGTGGAACCGTGAAGATCGGAAGCCCGACTATCAACAATGTTTCCATGATGGAAGATTAGAACTATAATTTGCTGAGCATAAGTCAACTTTGTGATACCGATTTCAAAATAAACTTCCAAGGAGGCATTTGTTCTAGCACGAGTCAAGAATTCTCTCAATCTTTTACTGGTCGAAGGCATGGTAACATATACCTTTTGTATGTAAACCCATAAAGTTCTCAGTATCTTTTTCTATTCAAGATAAAGCAAGTCTTTGGTATTGGAAGCTTCATCATATTAATATGAAATAGATTGCCAAGATTTCCTCTAAGAAGTTTGTTCGAGGACTTCCTAATCTGGCTTACCAGAAGAATGAATTATGCACTCCCTGTGTCTTGGGAAATAAGTCAGTTCTTTTAAACCTGTGAATCAAGTCTCTACCAATCGAGCTCGCAACTTCTTCATATGGACCTTTTTGGTCCAACCAGAACTCAAAGTATTGGTGGAAAGAAATATTGTCTAGTAATCATAAATGATTACTCTCGCTTCACTTGGGTTTACTTTCTGGCAAGTAAGTTTGAAACTTTCTCTTATTTCTTGAAGTTTGCTAAGAAGGTTTAGAATGAGAAGGGTTATGCTATTTCAAGCATACAAACTGGCCATGGAGGTGAGTTTGAAAATAAGGACTTTGTGAGGTTCTGTGATGAATCTGGTTTTCAGCATGTTTTCTCTTCTCCATACACTCTAGAACAAAATGGGGTTGTGGAAAGGAAGAACAGATCCTTACAAGAGATGGCCAAAAATCTCTTGATAGAGAGCAAAATATCTTCTTGATTTTGGGCATAAATAGTTTTCATAGCTTGTTATATTATCAACAGAATATTCTTGAGGCTTATTCTAGAGAAAATTCCTTATGAAGTGTATAAAGAAAAAAAGCATATTGTTTCCTACTTTCATGTCTTTGGATGTAAATGGTTATTTTGAAGAATGCAAATGATCGATCTGGAAAGTTCCAGGAAAAATCAGACGAAGGATTCTTCTTTGGCTATTCAACATCAAGCAAAGCTTACAGGGTTTTCAATAAAAAGACTCAACCTGTGGAAGAATCTATGAATGTCTAGTTTCAAGATTATGTGCAGATTCAACCAGATCATACTTAACTTGAAGAATCTGAACCGGTTCTAGACTTTAGAAAGTCTACTTCCCCTGAAGAGATTTAGACTTCTGGAGAACAGCAACAAGCAGACCAAGAAGTTTCAAATGAAGCAGAGTATCAGCAAACTTTCAAACTAAGCAGCAACTGGAAGTACAAGTCAAGTCATCCCAAAATACTCATCATTGGCGACATTGATGAAGGAATTCGCACAAGATCCAAAGGAAGAGAATAGTCCAGTGCTATAGCACTTGTTTCTGAGATAGAACCAAAAAGAGTAGACAAAGCCTTGTTTGATGAAAGCTGGATAGAAGATATGCAGGAAGAACTTAGACAATTCAACATCAACGATGTATGAGAGCTAATTCCAAAACCCAAAGGAAAATCCGTTATTGGAACGAAATGGGTTTTTAGGAACAAGATGAATGAGATTGGAAAAGTGGTCAGAAACAAAGCAAGACTTGTGGCAAAAGAATATACACATGAAGAAGGGATAGATTATGATGAGACATATGCATTAGTAGCGAGGTTAGAAGCAATTAGATTATTTCTTGCTTTTGCTTAATAAAAAATTTCAGATTACTCCAGATAGATGTCAAAAGTGCATTCCTTAATGTGTTCATACAAGAAGAATTCTATGTGGAACAACAACCAGGATTTGAAGATCCAAGAAAGCTAGACTCGCCTCGATTGAAAAAGACCTTGTATGGACTGAAGCAAGCACCTCGAGTATGACAGGTTGAGTAAGTTCCTAACTCAAAACGGTTTTAAAAAGGGAAAGGTTGATACTACATTGTTTATAAAGAAAGAAGGAAAATATTTTCTACTGGTACAAATTTATGTAAATGATATTATTTTTGGTTCTCCTAACGAAAGTCTCTGCAAAAAATTTTCAAGATCTATGCAGGATGAATTCAAGATGAGTATGATGGGTGAGTTAACTTTCTTTTCTGGGATTGCAAGTTAGACAATCAAAGAAAGGTATATTCATTTACCAAGAAAAATATACCAAAGATCTCAGCAAGAAATTTGGGTTGGAGAATTGCAAGAAGACAGAGACACCAAGGTCAAGTTCTTCGAAACTAGACAAAGATGAAGAAGGGAATACAGTAGATCAAAAGCTATATAGGAGCATGATCGGTTCACTTCTCTATCTTACTACTTCTAGACCCGATATTCTATTCAGTGCGTGCATATGTGCTAGATTTCAGTATGATCCAAGGGAATCTCATCTAAGTGCTGTAAAACGCATCATTAAATATGTTCCTACTTGTCCAAAACTAGGTCTATGGTATCCAAAAGAAGGAGGATTTTACCCTTCTTGGATACTCAGATGCATATTTAATAGGTTGTAAAGTTGATAGAAAGAGTACTTCTGGCACCTATCAATTGGTAGGAAATATGTTGGTATCTTGGTTCTCAAGGAAGCAAAGTACCGTAGCATTATCAATAGCGTAAGTAAAGTATGTTGCTCTTGGGAGTTGTTGTTCTCAAATCCTATGGATAAGACAACAACTAAGAGACTTTAGGATTGAATAATCATGCACTGAGATTAGATGCAACAACACCAGTGCTATTATTCTCACGAAGAACCAAATTCTTCATTCAAGGGCGAAGCATATAAAGATTTGACATCATTTTATAAGGAATCGTGTCTAGAATGGAGAGATTATGATTCTATTCATTGATCGAAGAATCAGCTAGCGAACATCTTTACAAAGCCTTTGGAGAAAATTTTAGAGTCTATTCGCCATAAGCTGAATATTATTTTTCTTTTGGAGTAAAGTCTGAAGCTGGTCATACTCAGAATTTAAAGAAGCTACTTCAGTAAGAGAATGTCTTGAATCCAGGTATTTTATTGGTATGAAAAGGTATGATTAACCAAATCATCACCTACCTATTTTATTTTTAGAAGTTATTTTTTTCAAATTTTGAATTTTTTGACAGTTTTTATTTTCAGTTATTCCAAAAAGGCATTTTCTTTTGTGTTGTTTCAACAACCTATATTCGATCGTTTTATCTCCCAAAATTATTCATTTCCAAAACTGCCTCTCCAAAACCTAATCGTTATTCTCTTCTCCTTTGTCTTTTAGTCTCAAGTTTGTTATGCAAATTTCCATCTTTCCTTCACTCAAACCTGTCTATGAAATCCTCCAAGCCTGCATCCATGTCTTATCAAAGGAAATTCTCTCATATTGCAAGCAAGGGGCCTCGGAATGTGCTAGAAGGGCAGACACATTTCGATCTCACTAAAGAAGACTCTCCACAACAATCTCCGTAGAACTCTTCGAAAAACTTTACATAGAATCCTCTGCGCCAGTAGTTGGAAGAGGAAGTCGAGGAAAACATTTTTCCTCTCCGAACTTCAACACCCTAGGTTCTTTATAAGCATTACACTTATTTGAAGCAGGGTGGTACTCTTATGACTTTTATCATTGATTTTCTAAGAGGACATGAACATAGAAATGAGATTGTGTTCTTAAGAACGATGGAACGGTTGGGTATAGCGCCAAAAGGATCAGCAGACAAAGCATTTCTTTATTTTCCTTCAGACCCTAGGTTCAATTCTAAGCATCCTGAAAACAAGGATGAGGATGAGTGATTTTATTCAAATTTCAAACCCAGAATGGGGGTTGCTGCTGATGTTCCTAGAGAGAGAACGAGGTTGTTTCGTTCTAAGGAGCACAAAAAGGTTTATACCCAAATGCTGAAGAGAGAACCCTCGAATTGTCGATTTTGACTTTTTAGACTCAATCAAGGTGAATTTGGGGGAAAAGTTGGCTTTCCTTTAACTCGAGAATTTCTATTCTGAGACGGCTGTAGCATATTCAAAGTTGACTGCTTTTTTCTACTCGAATCTATCTTTTCTTGACCATAATCGAATCCAGTTTACTGTGAGTAATAAAGACTATGTGGTGGATGTTGACACGCTGGCAGACATTATTAGGGTAGAAAGGAGTGGTTTTCAACCAATTGGTGTCTTAGTTGGTCAAGCAATGAGATTTCTTGTCAATGATAGATTACTAGAAGGAGGCATCATATATTCTAGACTGCCTGCCTCAAATGTTCAGTTGCACAAAATTGTCATTAATTACGTCAAACTAAAGGCTGAATCAAAAATAGATGTTTCCATATTCGGAGCAAGACTCATGTTTGCCATCTGTAATGGGATAAGAATTTCACTCTCTTATACTATCCTGATGCACATGTACATGATAGTTATGAATGATAAAGGACAATTGCCTTATTCTACGCTGGTTGCAAAGTTATTTAGACATTTTTAGATCCAGTTTCCCACCTCACTTTGATCTCGAATTGTTGCTCCTATGGTAACAGGACTGAAGATGATTTCGAAGATGAGGTTGAACAATCTGAGCAAGGCTATTGAGTGCTTGAAAAAGGAGTCCTCAAGCAAAACCAAGGAAGACTCTGCTAGAATAAAGAGGAAAGGCAAGGAAGTTGTTCAAGAACCTGTAAAGAAGATGAGATCTCTTATCCTGTAGGATGAAGAGGATGAAGATGATCTTACAATTTCTGCCATTACCCTAAAGAATCTTCAAGGTTTTGTTGGTTCTAAGAAACCAATGGAAAGAGAAGAAGGAGACAAAGAAGAAACAGAGCAAGAAGTAGTAGAAACAGAGAAGGAAGAAGTAGAAAGAGAAGAAGACGCAAGAGATGATGAAGAAAAAGAAGGTCATTCTAAAAAGAAGGGTGAGGATGACTCTTATGAAGAGACAGTTGCACTCTCTGAGGATTCAGAAACAACTAGGAGTGGACCAGTAGGAACATCACTCTCGATTTGAAAACGAGAAGACACAAGAAGAAGGAATCCCTTCTCCACCTGTAGGCACAGAAATAGGAGGAGCTATTGAGAAAACATGGACTTCTTCTCCTCATTTTGTGAGTGATGGGTTAAGTCGATCTCCCCGCAGACACGGAAGATGTTTTATGCTTCCAATTTCCTCAATCTGACATTGAAGAATCTACTCCGAGTCATGGTGCTAGACAAGTTGACATTCCCTCATCTCTCAATTCTCCTCGAATTCAATTCGTTGAAACTAGTGCGCAGACTGAACCAAATGCTAACTATCCGAGGATGATAGAACTCATTTTAGAAGTTAAAGCTCAACAATACGCCGTGGAGATTGAGATTCAGAAACTTCACACTGTCTTGAGATCCACTTCTGATTTTCACACTAGAAAGATATAGTCTTTAGACACTCAGGTACAGACTTTGAATCAACTAGTCTCTCAAACTGTGGCCAAGAATGATCAGACTGTTCAATTCTCAAGATTGTTCAGACTCAAGTTGAGAATGTTCATTGCTAGTGCCAAGAGGTTGAGGAGACGGTGCAGTCCATGGGGGATTTCCAATTAGCTCGAGTTCCTTGACAACCTTAATTCCATTTATCTCTTTTAACTTTCTCCACTTTTTGCTATTGACAAAAAAGGGAGAGAATGAGTGTAGATTTGAACATTTATATCTTGAAACCTTTGAACTTAACTTTTTATAGATTTGATTTGAGTTTGTTTAATATTCTGCAACAATTCTTATGGTAGTTTATGGATGTGGATGTTTAAATCTTGATATGTGTCTAATTTTTTCAAGATTAACATGTTTTCCATGGTTGCATAATTGATGCTATCTAGATCCTTAACTAATTGTGTTTATAAGATATCATGTACTGCAAAGAGTTGTTTTGCAGGTGATAAATCTTTAAATCTACAGGAAAATTTTGTCACAATAAAAAATGGGGAGACTGTTGGAAAAATCTCATTTGATGTTTTGAATCTGACACAACTTATCTACATTATGTTCTAAAGATTTTCAGACTTCGTGTCAAAGTCTAAAGACTCCCAGACTTTTATGTCAAAGTATGTTTTACATTAGTAGTATACCCACTTTGACAGACTCCAAACTAAACGAAAGAGAAAAATGAAGACTTATCCAGACGCGGGATTATCTATATTTCTTTAATGGTTTGGTTCATATGGATTATATATGATCTTCCGGTTGTAAATATCGCCTACAAGATTGATTATCTTTATTGGAATCAATTTAGATACATCAACTCTTTTGGAAGGCAAGTAAATTTGGAAAGAATCTACTTATGAAAACCAAGATCCTGATTGTAAGGGCGAACATGATTGACGGGCTTTCATCACAATCTCTAAACGGCTTGAGATCTCCTTGATTGATTATGTCCAATGGGTTGATTGGAAGAATTCATTTGGAAAATGCCAACGGTCAAGAAGGTATGAAGGAGTATTTAAGGAGGACTCTCAAGTTGTTTTAGAGAGCGCATGAAAGAGAAATTCCAAAGTTTGAAACTTCCCAATTTCTTATTATTCTATATATTGTGCTCTAAATTGTACTCAAAAGAGGGAGAACGACTTATAGTGTGACTTCGTGAGAGAGCAATAGAGACTCTTCATTGTGAAGTCAAGATCCCAAGTTTGTAAATTCTCTTTTGATTCATAGTGGAAACTAGCCAGAAGGCCGTCAGCGTGAGAGAATGGACGTGGGCTTGATCTAAGCCAAATCATTATAAATTATGTGTTCTTATTATTTTCCCTGAACTCCTTTATTTTGTTCATAGTTCTATTTAACTGCTAAAGTTTGAACTCGCTCAAAGTCTGTTGTTCTTCAAACTCAGTTTCAAAAGCAAAATATTTTTATTACTCTTTGCGAAAATTGTCTTCACACCTATTCACCACCCCTAGGTGTTCATACTAGCACTTACAAAATTAATATTTTTTTAAAAAGAATAAGAAGAAAAAGTCAATACAAGTAGTGATGAATGTACCTGATTGGTTAATAATGACAGCCCACAACACACGACTCAATGATGGTTGCCAATCTTCTTCATGGTTGCTTCCTTACATTTTCCAGACTTTCGTTTTTTCCAACCAAAGAAAGGGACAAGGCAAAAGCCCACTAATTCCACTCAAAATTAAAAAAGTAAAATTCTATGGTCAAGGTTCAAGTCTAACATTGGAGAGCTGCAAGTTCTGACGTACTCCATTTTTAGAAATAGGTATACCATCACTTGAGTGGTGTTTCAAACATTTTAAGAATGCGAATAGTAACATTTTTGTTTCAGAAAATAATTTCATTTAAGAAATAGTTCTTTTTTATTTCTACTCCCGGAAACAATTTTGAGTAAAATAACATGTTTGGTGACTATACAAAATTTTTATTTACGAAATAGAAAAAAAATAGGAATGCATTTAGTACGATCCATAAATTTTTATATTTTGTCATTTTTTTTCTTGCTTGCTGACCGCCGATTGCCACCCCCTGCCGCCCGATTGCAGGCTACCGACGACTGGCAATCATGGTCAAGTGCCGACTGTCTAATGAGAATCAGCAGCTGTGGGGCGGCGGTTGATCCAAAGGTGACAACAATGGCAAAGAAGAAGAAAAATAGAAATATAAAAAAGAAAAAAATTGGCTTATTTCTATAAATTGTTCCATAGTACAAGAAGTTACTTTTCATACTTCTTGTTTCTATTCCAAATCTATTTCCTTGCCCATTTTCTATTCCAGGAATTAGAAAAATTACTTGATGTTATCACACAGAATTCTATTCTCTTTTTTTCTTTTTTTGCTAGGAAGCAGAAGAACAAAAGAATAAGGGAACAAAAATGTTCCCATGCAGCCCCTAAGAGACTATCGGCGCATTAACATTCATGTTTCCTTTCTTTTTTTCAAAATAAAAATAGAATAGAAATTCAATTGAGTACATTTTATTCTTGGGAATATATTTAAAATACAATAAAGAAGCAAGGAAAAATTACTTCTTGATTCTCGAGAACAACTCAATAATGAAATCCAAACTATATTTCTTTTTCTCTTTTCTTTTCTTTCTTGTTTTCTTCCTCCTCCTCTTCCCCTAGCCAATTGGTGACTAGCTAGATGAGGTCACTCTAAGCCTCACCCAACCGCCGTGAGATTGACGTAGCCTCCCCTAGCCATGGCGAGACTCAAGGTGACCTTGCCGACTCTCGTTTGGCTAATCAGTAGTCGGCCATAGCCAAGGCTAGTGACTAGTTAGAGAAAGAAGAATAGAAAAATATAATAAAATTATTTAAAAAATTAAAAGAAAATCTAAGTCACGTCTTAGTCCTATGAATGTGATTTTACTTCCCAAGCCCAAAAAAATTTGGAGGTAGTACAAAATGCAATTCTATTTTAAAATGAAAAAGGGTGGGGCTGATATAGGTCTCAAAATTCATGAATATAAGGACTCAAATATGCGATGCATGTAATACCCACCACTCATCTAGGTCCAAATTTCAGGACTTTGGTACGAGGTTAAAAACCGTAGGGGGTTCTGCCGAGCAATAAACAAAAGCACACCGACGCGTTTCGCTTGATGTTTTGAGCTGATAGATTTCAAGCTCCGACGCTGGAGAGTCTCTCTTTAACCAGAAAAAGCTCTGGACAACCTTCAATTATGCCGAGACTGACCTCATCACCTCCTCGTATTCGCTTCTTCTTCCCCTTCTTCTCCTACATCCCCTGTGTCGTCTTCATCCTCTGCTTCCTCTCCCATGCTGCAGAGTCTCAAATCCAAGATCAAGAACTGCAAGTGCTGTCGAAGCTCAGGCAATCCTGGCAAGACCCATCGTCCCTCGACCACTGGGTGGCCTCCAATTCATCCTCCCTCTGCGCATGGCCTGAGATCAAATGCCAAGAAGGCTCAATCACTGAGCTCAATCTTGTCAACCTGAACATAAATTATTCGATCCCCCCATTCATCTGCGACCTCAAGAATATGACCAAGCTCGATCTCTCTTACAACAATATTCCTGGAGAGTTTCCCACTGTTCTCTACAACTGTTCCAAGCTCGTATACCTCGACCTGTCCCAGAATTACTTCGAAGGTCCTATTCCATCCGACATCGATCGCATGGCCGATCTTCAGGTCCTGATTCTTGCCGCCAACAGCTTTTCGTTCGACGTCCCGGTGTCGATCGCAAGGCTGCAGAGGCTGAGGATCCTTCACCTTTATCAGTCCGAGTACAATGGCACGTACCCTGAAGAGATTTTTGGCCTCTCCAATCTTGAAGAACTGAGGCTCGAGTACAACAAGAAGTTCGTGCCATCGCAGCTGCCACAGAACTTCACTGCCCTGAAGAAGCTGCGGTTCTTCTCGATGCCACAGACGAACCTGTTCGGCAGAATCCCGAAGACGGTCAGCGATATGGAGGCTCTTGAGCACTTGGATTTGGGGATGAATCCACTGACAGGAGAGATCCCGGGCAGCATTTTTGCTCTGAGGAACTTGCGCGAGTTGTACGTGCACAAGACTAATGTGTCCGGGTCAATCCCTCAGGCAGTCAGCGCCGCGAACCTGAGCGTGATTGATCTGTCTTTTAATAATTTGACGGGGAACATTCCTGAAGTTTTTGGACAGCTCAAGAATCTGTACAGCTTGAATTTAGAGTTCAATCAATTGTCTGGCGGAATCCCGGAAGGTATTCCGAGTTTTCCCGCTTTGTCTGATATCAGGCTGTCCAACAACAATCTATCGGGCACGATCCCCCCAGACTTCGGCAAGTTTTCCCCGCTCAGAAGATTCGAAGTGGCCTTCAACAACTTGACCGGTGCATTTCCAGAACAATTGTGCCATGGGAGCACGCTGTTTGGGTTGGCTGCCATGGACAACAATCTCAGCGGGAAGTTGCCGGAGTCACTTGGAAATTGCAGTACTTTGTCCCAAGTGATGCTGCACAACAATGGATTCACCGGAAATGTGCCTGGAGGACTCTGGATGTCACGGAACTTGATGGCTTTGCTCTTGAGTGGTAATGGATTAACTGGCGAGCTTCCCAAGGAGCTGTCCCCAAACCTCAATCGGATCGAGATGAGCAACAACAAATTCTTTGGCAAGATTCCGAGCACGGTGTCTTCGTGGAGGAACTTGGTGGTGTTCGATGCTAGTAATAACCTCCTCAGTGGCACGGTTCCGGCTGAATTGACCGTGCTTCCTTCTCTGACGACGCTTTTGCTCGGTCAGAACAAGCTCTCCGGGAATCTTCCCACAGACATCATTTCATGGAAATCCTTGACCACTCTGGATCTTAGTCACAATAAGATCTCGGGATCGATTCCCAGCAAAATTGGTCTTCTGCCTGTGCTCATGCAGTTGGACCTGTCTGACAACCAACTGTCCGGCCTGATTCCTCCTGAATTCGGCCAACTGAATCTGGACCGTCTGAATGTATCCTTCAATCGCCTCAGGGGACCAATCCCGGCCAAGTTTGAGAACGCCGCATATGACACCAGTTTCCTGAACAACGCCGGGCTCTGTGCATCCAATTCGTTCATGAGGATCAATGTCTGCAACGCCCAATCCCAGAGATCGAGCAAGACCAATCTCACCTTGATCGTGATCTTGGCCATTGCGGCAGCGATATGCGTTTTGTTGGTGGTGCTATTCACGATCAGAGCTTCCAGAAAGAACAGGGATTGCTTTGATTCTACTCTGAAACTGACTTCATTCCAAAGTTTGAATTTTACGGAATCGAATATTCTGTCGGGATTGAAGGAGCATAATGTGATTGGAAGTGGTGGATCAGGAAAAGTATATCGCATTATGGTGAATCCTTCTGGTGACGCCGTCGCTGTGAAAAGGATTTCAAATAACCAAAAATTAGATGAGGAGCTGGAGAAGCAATTCGTAGCAGAAGCGGAGATACTTGGGAACATTAAGCATCGGCACATTGTCAAACTGTTGTGCTGTATTTCTTGCGAGAACTCAAAACTCCTAGTGTACGAGTACATGGAAAATAGCAGCTTGGACCAATGGCTTCACAAGAAGAAAAGATCGTCGCGCATCCCGGGTGTCACCAACAATATGATCTTGGATTGGCCCAAAAGGTTGCAGATTGCGCTCGGAGCAGCTAAAGGACTTTGCTATATGCATAATGATTGTTCATCACCCATCATCCACCGAGACGTGAAATCGAGCAACATTCTCTTAGACTCAGAGTTCAACGCAAAAATTGCTGACTTCGGCCTTGCAAGGATGTTGGCCAAGCCTGGAGAAGCTGTTACCATGTCAGCTGTTGCTGGTTCTCACGGCTATTTGGCACCAGGTTTGTCTATTCACTTAACATGAGTTCATTTCAGCTATTTGCAAGTTCGCCTTCCTCATATCCTACATATGCTACCAGCAGGAATATTTAGTTTTGTATTTCCTTTTTGTTGAACAACAGAATATGCTCACACGACAAGAGCTAATGAGAAGATCGATGTTTATAGCTTTGGGGTCGTTCTCTTGGAACTGACCACTGGAAGGAAGGCTAACGATGGGAAGGAAGGCATGGGTCTCGCTGACTGGACATGTTGTCACATCCAACATGGCAAGCCGATGTCTGATGCAATAGATGAGGAGATCAAGGACAGCTCGTACCTAGATGAAATAATCAATGTCTTTAAGCTCGGGATCTTTTGCACTGCTACACGGCCTTCCATGAGGCCTGCAATGAAGGAGGTAGTGCAAATGTTGCTCAGATGTAGCGATCCACTTCATAATGTCGAAAAGAAATTACAACACAGCTTTGACGCTTCCCCCCTCCTCGGAAATTCTAAGAACAAGGAAATGCCACGCAGTGATTTTCATGTTCTTGAGTGCAACACTGGAATAGTTAGCACTGGAACAGTTGCAGAAGGTTAGTGAAGGGCTTTGAACTCTCAACTTCTGCAAAATATCCCCAACTTATCCTACAGAGAGACAAGCATCACTGTGTATTAGTGATCCATACCTAAGACTAGTTTCTGAATGTGTCCTATAGAATGTATAGAAAATAAGAGATGGATATGTTAATTTCTGCTAGATATATAGACTTCAAAGAAGATAAGTCACGTCACCATTGAATGTCTGATCTTTTGCCACATTTGCATCTCAATAAAGTTGGCAAATCCATTGATGGCTTGGAAGTATATTCCTTTGAAAGCGCTAGTATGAACACCTAGAGGAGGATGAATAGATGTGAAGACAATTTTCATGAAATGCAATAAGAATATTTTGCTTTTGAAACTGAGTCCGATGAACAGCAGACTTTGAAAGAGTTTAGACTTTAACTATTAAATTGAAATACGAATAAAGTAAAGGAGTTCGGGAAGAGAAAATGAACACATAATTTATAATGTTTCGGCTGGATTAAGCTTACGTCCACTCTCTCATGCTAACCGCCTTCTGGCTAGTTTCCACTATGAATCAAAAGAGAATTTACAATCTTGCGATCTCGACTTCTCAATGAAGAGCCTCTACTGCTCTCACAAAGTCACAGTATAAGTTTCTCTCTCTTTTGAGCACAGTGTAAGGAATAACAAGTAAATGAGAAGCTTCAGACTTTGGAATTCTTCTTTCACACACTCTTTCGAATGACTGAAAATGTCTCATTAAATATTCCTTCATGTGACGGCTGGCACTTTCCAAAAGAATTCTTCCAATCAACCCGTTGGACAAAATCAATCAAGGAGATCTCGAGCCGTTTGAAGATTGTGATGAAAGTCCATCAATCTTATTCGCCTATACTGTGACATCCAGATTTTCAGGTTCTGATTTCGATTAGATATGCCGAGCCTTTCATCAACGCGACTATAGTGTTTTTCTTTGAGATGGCCACTCACGAGATAACAGACATCTGGTGAAGCCGCTAAGAGATTTTAATGCAATAGACTTAAGAATTCGACCAGGAATCAACTGCTTAACCGTGCTAATCTATAAGGGTCATTACGGCATAATTTGAAATCGATTCGAGACCGGAAATAGGTCGACTCGACTAAGATGTGTAGTTAAACGTGAGTGATTCTATTAAATTGCAAAATTCTCGTCGATCGGCACTAAACCGATTTTCTTTCATTTTGGGTACCTTATGTCCATATTTGAAACCTCGAGATTTTCACAACCACCGAGAGTAGCCAATGTGTCAAAGAGGTACGTGAAGCTTTGAAGAAAATCGACCACGGATCAATTGCACCAAAAATTCCTAAAAGCTACCCGGTAGGCAAGGTCACACTAAAAGCATGTCTAATTGAATTAACCACGAATTTGAACTCGATTTCATAAATTGAAAGTTCTGTCATGTCACAATCTATTTTAGGAACATCACTTATCCTTCGAAGAATTTTCAAAGATTCCAGGATTTTTACAAAAAATTGATTCGGACGATTCGGAAAATGAATAGAAATTCGGCTTAACCAAAATGAAGGAAACTTGGCTTCATACCGATCTGTATGGTGAAGGGGACTTGTAGAAATTTTTGTGGGCTTTTTCCTTGGTGAAATTGGACATCGAATTGGAGAGATTTGTGAAGAAATTGACAACTCAAAGTTGTGAAATTCGGAATTTGGCAAGGGATGCAATTTTTACGTTCAAATTTGGTTATTGTTGAATTAATGAGGACTTGAGGGGGCAAGCATTTAATTAAGGAGATGAGCTTGTGGACTTCTTTTTCCCCACCCGTAGCTTCTCCAGCTGGCCAAGACCGCCGCCCCTTATCCTTCGTGCGTCTCTCTCTCTTGCTGCAGTTCCACCCAAGTCCCTCACACTTGGAATTTTCTTCGCGTCAATTTCTCTCTCCCTCGAAGCCCCGCGATGGACTCCAATCCAACGCCTGCAATTCAGCCCACACAAATCCACCGCCTGCCAGCGTTTCCTTCTCCACCGAGTGCAGCTGCTCTTCGACCGCATGCCAGCCCACGCGGATCCAGCAGCTCCGAATCAATCCATCTCCTCTCCGCTGCCACTTGCCAATCGGTCATCCAGCAGCTTCTTCAACGCCGCTGCTTGAAGAATCCACCGAAGCGTGAGCTGCTAGCACACACCGCCCACATCTCACCAAAACTTCTTCCCTTTCCGTCTCGCATCCATGCGAGTGCAGCGAACCGAGTCCACTCCCTCTTCCTCTCAGTGACCGCCACCAGCATACTTCCTCACGCCTCCACGAGTCTGCCGTTCCACCGAATTCTTCACCGAGCAGCACCTCCAGCAAAGCTTGGCCCAGCGAAACGTTTTTTTCAGCCCACGTGATCCACCGAAACAGCAGCCTTCAATTTCACGGCCCCAAGATCTCCGTGGATTTCAATCGAGTAGCCCACTGAAGCACGCCACTTGAAGCCCAGCTCGGATCCAGCCCAAGAATTCAGTAACTCCTTCAGGCTTTCTGTTCAGCCCACACAAACATGACTGGCCCATTTTCAGCATTCCAGTCCGCAATTTCAGCCTTGGGTCCAGCCCATTAGAAGCCCAATTCTGAGCCCAAGCCCAACCGCAAGTTCAACCCAAGCCCAGCAATTTGCTATGGGCTTGCAAGGCTTGTTGGGCCTGGCCCAAGTGTCCGTCGACGCCGTTGCAAACTCAAGTTTCAGCCGCCGTTGTACTGTCGTTGCAGTATTGCACAAGTGAGTTGAACTCACTAATCCCTGCTTAGACGGTTAATTATACTTAGGGGTTGATTAGATTAAATTAAACATGTTTAGGTGGATAGATTAGATTATATTAGTTAATTTAATTATTTACCGATGCATGTTAAGTGATTAGTTAGTGTCGTTAGCGAGTAGACACGTGCTATTATTTATTGAACAAACCTTGGAATTTTTCCATGTCTATTTCGACTTCCAATTAGGCTATAACAGGCCTGAATTGGGTTTATTACATTTATTTAATAATTTTCGCAATTAATTAATTAATTATTTTTTGAAAATTCGACTGGGATAGTCGACGACCAAAATTTTATGCTGATTATTGTGGTGCAGTTTGTTTATTTATCTGAGTGTTAATTTACGCTGAATTGATTTAATGATGATTTTAGGATTCTATTCCTAAATTAATTAATTTTGGTAATTAATGGAAAAATTACCGGCGTCGGTTTACAGCACCAAAAATATGTTATGGGCTGTTAAAACTGGTGGATGTTCAAAAAGTGAAATTATTATATTTTGGCTAAGGTCGACCGTATACTCACACACGGTTATTTTTATTGGGAATGATAAAAATTGGTGAATTGATTGACTTGTTAGGATAGTGTACCATATCATCCTACAGGCTTTGATATGTCAGCTTAGCGCGAGCAGTATACTGGTGTACTATATCAAACTACGGGCTCTGATATGTCAACTTTGCGCGAGCAGTACACTTTATCAGCTTAGGGTGAGCATTAGGGGTATAATATATCAGCCTGCGGAATATATGTCAACTTAGCAATAACAGTATGCCGGTATACTATATCAGCCTGCGGGTGATATGTCAGCTTAGGGAGAGTAGTATACCTTAACCTTATCAACTTAGAGTGAGCAGTTCTGATATAGTCGGACTTTATAGATAGTATTGATTAAATTAACCATGGGATGGTCCAATGACATGAAATCGACTAGGTCGATTGATCGATGATTCGATCTGAGTTCTAAATTAATGTGATGACGTGATTCAATGATTGATTGATGTGATATAAGGCATATGTAAATAATATTGAATTGTAGGATGGAACTGAGGTTAAGGTAAGTCCTCTGACCCGTGTTGTGCTTAGGCAGCCTTTAGGGCATATTGGCTTCTTAATCGGGTCTTAGGGGGTTGAACTTGCTGAGACATTGTCTCACTGGTTATTGTATAACCAATTTTAGGTCCTTAGAGGAAGTTAGTGGAGGACTGGAAGTCCTAAAGTCTGGGAAGGTAGAGATCGAAGAATCGGCGAACATGACTGATTAGAGAGTCATAGAACGGTTCCTTTTTGTTAAGCCGACATTTTTATAACCATCCTAGTCTTGTGTATAAACCCTGGTTGTTTAAAAAAAGTTCGTTTTGCATTGAAAATTTTGGCCCTGCTTTGCTATCCTATTGTTTTATTGTCTGGGGATTTATATCTGCTTCTGCATGCATATATTAAAATGAATGGGTCGGTGATGCGTCTTGACACATCGCTATTATATCGACCAAGCAAGGATGGGCACGAGTCCAGAGCAATGGGACGTGACATCCCAGTTAAGTGGTAGTAGAGCGGGCTTATGTTTGAAGTGATAAAGTGCGATGAGTCATAGAATAATTAATAGGAAATACCTTTATTTCATGCCGGTGCTTGTTAATGATATCTAATTGGTAGCTTGTTTGTACGAGTCACTCAAATTCCAATATGGTATTGGAATTAAGAAATAGGTTTCTATAAAGAGCCTGTAGTATGAGTGATCAAGAGCTAAGGACTCCTAGTAAGAGGGTAGTAGCCTCTGTGACTCAAAGTAGAACTTCAACAAGGATCGGTGCCCGAGGTTGTTGTGGCAAAGCATAGGCTCAAGCCGATGTAAGTGTAAGAGTACCGCCGTAGGTCGATACTGAGAATGTAGCAGCACAGAGCGATCCTAGGTTTGACTAGATTGTTCAGGCCTCCTAGTAAGAGGGCAGTAGCTTCTGTGACTCAGGGTAGAACTCCGACAAGGATCGGTGCCCAAGGTTGTTGTGGCGGAGCATAGGCTCAGGCCGGTGTAAGTGTAAGAGTACCACCGTCGGTCGGTACTGAGAATGTAGCAACACAAAGCGATCCTAGGTTTGACTGGATTGTTCAGGCGCTAGTGTTCCTTAGGAACTGGTTGAGCTAGCAAGCTTAGTATCGAGCCGCCGTTGTTGCCACATTTGCTGGGGTTCAGCGTGGAATTGTGATCAGGGTGACTTCAGTAATTGAGTCAAGATTCAGTTCAAGCATAAATGGAAATTGATCAGTGAAAGGATCGACATCGAGAGAAGAGTATTCTATTCCGCCTAGTAAGAAGGGTGGGGTAGTCAAGTCAGTACCAAGACAAAATGGGACATGTTGTTCCCGTGGAAGATAATATGGATCAGTCTCATGTCTTCCAAGGACAAGAATTTGTGGCAGGTGTCGCCAGCACGGACGTTGGTTTATGGATTGTTCGCGCAGGCTGATGGAACCTCGACAATTGTTACTGCTATCACCATCGATAGAACATATCAGAAGAAGTGCGCCATAGAATGCACCGTGGAGTTTTTGGAACAGGCCTTTGGTACTTGAAAGAGTGTATGCTGTCACCTGACAGAAGATAGAGAACTCACCAGATGGGTGCTAAACTTATAGAAGAAGCATGGGTCAATCCAGTATGCCGGTGTGGCTAGAACGTGCTGTGATAGTGACTAGCATGGCCATCGGGTGAAGGACGGTTAGTGAAAGTCCAAGGGAGCATAGATGCCGTTACTACAGTTAGGACGCCACTAGAATGGCGAAAGGGATAAGAATGGAACCGATCCTACACCAATCAGAGGAAGAATGTTCTTAAGGAGATTTTATTAGAGTAGAGCAACAAGGCTTTGGAATAACTTTGTCAAATTTTAGTTTGTTGAAATGAAGCAGAAGAAAGGGGAATCTCTAGTTATAATTGTGCTCGACTAGATGTTGAGGTATAAATTTGACGTCACATATGAATATAGTGGGCTCGTGGAGCATATAATGGTAATGAATTATTGTCATGAAGTAATCTAGCTTAGTCCAGTATCAGATGAAAATGTCGAGTTTATTAGGAGTCGGGAAGGACCTTCAATTTCATTAATTATGTCTGTTGAAGACAACCCGTTTATTAGACAGAGGTTGCCAATGATACCTAGTGGTTGTCACAAGAATTGTTAGGCCATCGTTAGAAAAAGAGATAGAATTTGCGATTGAACTAGCACCTGAGACAAGGACACTCACTAAGGCTTCTTACCAGTTGTCGTTGTCTGAGTTAAAGGAATTAATGGTACAGATGCGAGAATTACTGGATAAGAAATTTATACATACCAATGCATCACCTTGAGAGAAACACTAGTTTTGTTTGTGAAGAAAGATGGTCCATTGTAATTATCCATCGACCATCATCAACTTAATCAGGTGACGACTAAGGACAAGCATTCATGGCTAAAGATCAATGAATTGTGTGACCAGTTGCAAGGAGTGTCAATATTTTTAAAGGTTGACTTGAGAAAATAGTATCATCAGTTGAGGATCAGAAAGAAGTACATATTGAATTCAGTGTTTAGTACTCGAGATGGTCTTTACGAGAGTATTGTAAGACCGTTTGGCCAGGTGAACACTCCAGCTGCTGTTATGGATATGGCAAACCGAGTGTTCAAAGAATACCTAGATCAGTTTATGATCATATTCATCAATGTTTTTTTGATGTGTATTCGATGAGTACTAAGGAGAACGAGAGTCATCTGAGAATGGTCACAAGATTTCAAGCAAATGAATCTCTGTGAACCCAACCGAGACCGAAATAGTTGTTAGTGGACCAAGACCGACAATAGTAATAGAGATCAGAAGCCGTATGAACTGGGCAAATTACTACAGAGGATTCATGAAAGGATTTTCACACCAGTGTCAACATTGATTGGACTTCTGAAAAAAGAAGAAAAGTTCATATGAACAGACAAGTGTGAGGATAGTTTCCAAGAACTTAAGCAGAAGCTAGCTACCGCACTTGTGCTAATCATTCCTTAGGGTTCTAGAGGAGGCGATATCTATGGTGATGTTTCGTTTGGAGGATTGGGTTGCATGTTGATTAACATGGTAGAGTGTTGCATGCACGCCCCATTAGTTGAGACCCCCTAAGTTGATTTTTCTGACGCATGACTTGGAACTCACAATAATCATTTTCGCTTTGAAGATTTAGAGGCATTATTTGCGTGGAGAAAGATTCTGGATCTTCACTCACCAATAAAGTCTCCAGTATTTATTTTATCAGAAGAATTTGAATATGAGATAGCACTATGAATCAAGACGTTTGAAGGACTAGGATGGTGATATCCAGTATCACCCTAGAAGAATGAAAGAAGTCGCTGATGCATTGAGTCGAGAGTCTTCATTAGTACATATGCTGATTAAAGTATGGACCTTACTTGAGAAAGTTCGAAATTCAGTTTTCAAATTTAAGGTAGGCTACTTTTCGAATTTCATGGCTACCCTCAAAATTGAACCAGATATTCAGGTTAAAATCAAACACTTCAGTGACAGACTGAGATGTTCAGAAGATCTTGCAAAAGAATACTAATAAGAAAGAGACTGACTTTCAGATTTCTGAGAATGGAACACTCAAGTTCCAAGAGTGATTGGATGTACCTGACAGTGTAGAACTCAGGAAAGAGACCTTGTCAAGAATTCACTATAGTAGTTGCAATATTCGACCAAACAATACAAGTAGGTCAAAATCGGCATCAGCTCGATTAGTACATTGATATAAAGATAGGTACTACCGAACAGGTTGCAAGTGTTAGATGCGCTAATAAGTGGAAGTTTAGTAATATAAGCTAGGAAGATTTTTACAATCACTCGAGAGTCCTGAGTGGGAATGGAGGTATATCATGATGGAACGTTATGACAGGCTTACTAAGGAGTCGGGGGAGTACTGATTCCATTCAGAGTTGTGGTCGACAGATGGATGGAACCCACTCACTTCAATATAGTATGAAAAGATCTCGATTTGAATAGGCATATAGAATTGTATGTGTGTCAGAAAGTTGTCTACATGGAATGCCAGTGACAAATTTATTTCAAATCTAGTTCAGAGGTTCCCAATTTTGACAAAGCTTTCAGATGGTTCCTATTAATGCTTGCATAACAGAGTGTGCAGAATTTCAATGGTGAGAAGAAAGTGAAGTGAAAAAAAAAATCATAAGCCTGGAGTCAGTTCAGTAATCAGTGATTGTAGTTGCCATGATCAGTGTCAAAGTAAAGACCACACGGAATCGCCAGGAAAGTTGAATCGTTGAGCATTGAAAGTCCTTGGAGTTTCGAATTGGTGATTACATCTTTTTGAATGTGTCACCAATGAGGGATGCTTTGCGCTTCAGCAAGGAGGGAAAACTGAAAGTAAGGTACATAGGTCCCTTTGAGATTCCAGAGAGAGAATCAGGACCCAAATGTATGGTCTTGCATTACCACCGAAGTAGGCATGAGTGCATGAGATCTTTCACGTGTCGAGGTTGAGGACATATAAGCCTGACCAAACGTACATGCTGAATCATGAAGAATCAGACATGAACGGCAGAGTGTCATACGTGGAAAGCCCGGTTCACTTGGTAGCTTAGAAGGAGTAGATTATGTGTACCAAGATGGTCCCCTTCATCAAAGTAGTCTGACAACACCACATGACCGAAGAAGCAATGTGGAAAGTGATACTCGATGAGACAACAACACTCACCTTTTGTTTAAGGATTGGCAAAGGTTTTAATTTCGAGGACGAAATTTTATAAGAAGGGAAGAGTTGTGACATCCAGATTTTCAAGTTCTAATGTCGATTGGATATGCCAGGCATTTCATCAACGCGACTATAGTGTTTTTCTCTGAGATGGTCACTCACGAGATAACTGACCTATTGAGTGAAGCCGTTAAGGTATTTTAATGCGATAGACTTGAGAATTCGACCAAGAATCAACTACTTGACCGTGCTAATCTATAAGGGTCATTACGGCTCAATTTGAAATCGATTAGAGACCGATAATAGGTCGACTTAACTGAGATATGTAGTTAAACGTGAGTGGTTCCACTAAATTGCAAAATTCTCGTCGATCGGCACTAGATCGATTTTCTTTCATTTTGGGTACCATGTGTCCGTATTTGAAACCTTGAGATTTTCACGACCACCAAGAGTCACCAATGTGTCGAAGAGGTACGTGTGGCTTGAAGAAAATCGATCACGGGTCAATTGCACCAAAAATTCCTAAAAGCTATCCAATAGGTAAGGTCACACTAAAAGCACGTCGATTGAAATTAACTGCAAATTTGAACCCAGTTTCAGAAATTGAAAGTTCTATCATGTCACGATCTATTTTAGGAACGTCGACTCATCCTTCAAACAATTTTCAAAGGTTTTGGGATTTTTACAGAAAATCGATTCGGACGATTCGGAAAATGAACAGAAATTCGGCTTAGCCAAATTGAAGGGAACTTTGGCTTCTACACCAATCTATATGGTGAAGGGGACTTGTAGAAATTTTGTGGGCTTTTTCCTTGGTGAAATTGGACATCGAATTGGAGAGATTCATGAAGAAATTGATGACCCAAAGTTGTGAAATTCGGAATTTGGCAAGGGGCTGCAATTTTTACGTTCAAATTTGGTTATGGTTGAATTATAGTTCAAGAAAGTATTGGGGGGGAACACAAAGGATATTTATGAGGACTTGAGGGGGGGGCAAGCATTTAATTAAGGAGATGAGCTTGTGGACTTCTTTTTCCCCACCTGTAGCTTCTCAGCTGGCCAAGACTGCCGCCCCTTATCCTCTGTGCATCTCTCTCTCTTGTTGCAGTTCCACCCAAGTCCCTCACACTTGGAATGTTCTTTGCGTCAATTTCTCTCTCCCTCAAAAGCCCCGCGGTGGACTCCAATCCAGTGCCTGCAGTTCAGCATGAACAAGAGTGTAGAGTAAAAAAAGCTGCTGAAAAATTGGAAAAAGAGACTTCGTGTGTTTTGTCTTCTTGTTCCGGATCCGCTCTTCACCATGAACAAAAATTTTGGAGTTCTCTAGTTGCTGAATATTGAGAAAAAGTGTGCGTGTGCTCTTGTGTCTTTGAGACACGAGGAAGAGAAATAATTCTCTTGTTCAGGCCGTGACTATTATACATCAAGAATACGACGGATTCTTTCCACGTGATTGCTAGCACGATCGAAGTGGTGGATATCCAAAAGTTCTCTCTTCCGTTCCACGTTCGTTGTTGGTGTGTCTGAACTAGAGGTCCGACGCTTGTGGGACTCGTACTGCAGAACATCCGAACCGACTTGTTTCAAAGCGCTTTGAGAGGTATTTCGTTTAACTCCCTTTTATGTTTAGATTTTTGATTAAAACGCACGAACAACGCCTAAGGAAAATCATGTGTAATATTTATCTTTGTTTCCGCTGCGTTTATTTTGTTGATTTTTCTTATACATGATTCATGAAACCCCAACAGTGGTATCAGAGCCAACCTTAGGCATTTCGTGCGTTTAATTGATTTATAGTTCAAATATGTTTTTGCGTTCTAATGGCCAATTTATTTTTGTTAAGAGAATTGGTTCTCTTGCTCTTATGTGGCCTATATAAGTTGATTGATTTATGTGATAAATTTAATCAACAAAGAAAAATTAGAACTAAATCAATTTTGAATCAAAAATCCGTAACTTGTTATACTTGATGTTTATATTTTGCAAATGATATGCAGAATTTTATGCATGCCTTCCAAAGCTTTAAATTTTGAATTATCGCTCGTAAGGAAGGGTGGTGATCATGGAAAAATCCCTAATTGTTTTGATTGTTGTATGGATGAATGTATGATGATTACATGTATTCTTTTTGGGGATGTAATAATTAAATGGAGGATGTGTCCTTCTTTTTATATTTATTTTTATGAAATGTAATTTAAGTATAGTGTAGTATTTCAATAATTGATGTAAATACTACAAGAGAGGAGGAGCCATTGGAGGAGCCATTAAACCGGTGAGCTCTCTAGGCCCGTTTTTGAAGAGTTCAAAGATTGAAGAAAAAGTGAAGAGCAGGTCCATATTATTAAAATATTAAAATGGCTAAATGGGTCTCTTTGGCTCGAGACCCATTGAACCATAATTCCATGATCACCACATAGGATAGATATTATGTGATATCTATTTATTTATTGTGTTTATGGTATCGTGCATGTTAAACCAGTTAATGTGCAAAGTGAGACCGTTAATAACGACCCAAATCTCCTTACAAAGAATATTAAGTCGAAACGGGTTTCGGACTCGTGGCCTTCCATCGTCGTGGTTTGATCCAATATTATAGTGGTTAACTAACCGGTTATGGATACATAGGGGTTAATTACCATTTATAATATTGGACCACTCCATTATGCATATGATGCTTTGTGGGGTTGGAGCCAAATGATTTCCAATAAATGTTAGGTGAGGGAATCATTTGTGTTTTCAATACTTGCATGAGACGATGGGCTAGACTTAACTATGATCATGATGCCAATAATTGTTAGGTGAGGCTTTCATGGTCTAGAGGCCGAAGTTATGATTGGGACTCGCATATGATGCGTTGAACAAGCTGGTTCACTCACTAAGTTCATAGGATACCAATAACTGTTAGGTGAGGTGGACTTTGGGCTAGTGGGACTCCAATCCTCACTAGTAATCTTTACCCAACGAAGATTACCGCTTCCCATCTTAAGGAGTATGGGATTCGAATATAAATTTAGTGGGATGATCTATTTCATTTAAAGACCAAAATGAAATAGTTATTATGAAAAGTACAACGGCTAACAATTTATTTTTTGCAACAGATATATTATTACTCTGAAAAATGGTGACGACAAACCCACTCGCTTCTATACTTGACAAGAATTGTTTGACTAGACCCAATTTCACTGACTAGGTGAGGAATTTGAGAATTGTTCTCAATTCAGAAAAAATTGGGTATGTGCTTGATGAAAAGATGCCAACCTCCTTTCCTGAGGGTGGGACCCAAGAGGAGCGTGTCACTTATGATAAGTGGCGTGATGATGACTTAAAATTTAGGTCATATATGCTTGCTTCTATGAAGATGCTGGGTCGATCATTTTGCACTTAAAGGAATACTTTGATGAGAATGGTTGAACCTCTAGATATGAGATATCTAAGGCATTGTACGGTATGAGGATGGCTGAAGGATCATCTGTTAATGATCATGCTTTGAAAATGATCGGGCACATTGAAGAATTGGCTAGGCTGAATCTCGTTATGGACAATGAGTTAGCTTTGGATTTGATCCTCCAATCTTTACCCGATTCCTTCTCTGGTTTTGTCCAAAACTTCCACATGCATAAGATGGAGAAAACTCTTGCTGAGTTACATAGCATGTTGGTAGTTTATGAGAAGGAAATGCATAACACGAGGCCAAATGTAGTGGCTATGGCTAAGGCTTCTTCTTCAAAGGGTAAGACTGTTTTAAAGAAGAATAAATGGAAGAGGCCTGCCAAACCTGTTGTGCAACTTAAACCCATGATTGATAAAGGGAAATTTCATTACTATGGTGTCAAAGGGCACTGGAGGAGGAACTGCAAGAGGTACCTCGCGAGCTTGAAGGTCAAGCCCAAGAACCGACCTTATGAAGGTATGGTGTCTATGCTTATTGAAACCAATCTTATGGTTAGTGCTGAATCCAACTCATGGGTTCTAGATTCTGCTGCAACTTCACATATTTGTATGTCTTTGCAGAATTTGGAAATAAGCAGGATGCTAAGGCGAAATGAGATTGTCCTAATGTTTGCCAATGGAGCAAGAGTTGTTGCATTAGCTATAGGGACTTTTCGTTTATGTTTCCCTTCTAGACATGTAATGGTTTTAAAGAACTGTTTGCAGTATAAGAATGCTGTTAGGAACATCATCTCTGTACCTCGTTTGGGTAAAGAGAATTATGAATTTTCTTTTGCTGATGATGTATGTTATATTTATCATAATAGAATATGTGTTGGTTCTAGCTTATTAACCAACAATCTTTATACCATTACAATGTCCGGTAATACGATTACCAATGTCAATAAGCAAAAATAGAATTGATATAAATGCCATAACTAATAAACGCCCTAGAGACGGTCCATATAAAAATATGTTTGGCATCTCCGATTAGGTCATATTGGAGAAGACAGAATTAACAAGTTGAGTAATGATGGATACATTGATCCTTCAAATTTTGAGTCATACTCGACTTGTGAGGCATGTCTTCTAGGAAAAATGACCAAAGCGTCTTTTGTGGGACAAAGTGCGCGATCTGTGACATATTAGAATTAATACATACAGATGTATGTGGACCAATTAATGAAACTACTAGAGGTGGTTATAATTACTTCATTACCTTCACCAATGATTAGTCACGGTATGGTTATTTATACCTCATGAAGTATAAATCTGAATCCTTTGAAAAGTTCAAGGAATTCAAGGCTGAAGTTGAGAAAGAAACAGGAAAATGTATTCGGGCTCTTCGATCGGATCGAGGAGGTGAATACCTTAGTACTAATTCCTGGACTTTCTTAAAGAGAATGGCATTTTATCACAATGGACACCTCACGGAACTCCATAACATAATGGTATATCTGAACGAAGAAATCGTACTTTATTAGATATGGTACGAGTCTATGATGAGTTACACCGATTTGCCAATATCCCTTTGGGGATATGCCCTTGAGACTACTGTATATATACTGAATAGAGTGCCGTCCAAATCTGTTCCAACTACGCCCTATGAGATATGGCATAGTAGGAAACCTAGTCTTAATCATATTAAGATTTGGGGTTGTCCAGCTTTCGTGAAAAAGCTGAAAATGGAAAAATTGGAGACAAGATCTGAACAAGGTCGCTTCATTGGATATCCAAAGGAAACTCTTGGATATTATTTATATTTTCATTCAAACCAAAGAATTTTGGTATGCAAGCACGCTTCTTTTTTGGAGAATCAGGTTCGTCCAAGAAAGTGGTGCTGGGCGGAAAAATAGTCTTACAAGAAGAAAATAATGAAGTATCAAACAACCGAGTTCGAGATACCAATCTCGATTCGGTGGGAGCTTCGATACACAACCTAAGTGCGAGAACGTCTCGCCCACCTGCTCGTTATAGACACTCGGTTGATCATATCGAACCATTATTCATTGTGAATGATAGTGATCAACCCGGTGATCCTAAAACCTATGAGGAGGCGATGTTGGACATCGATTCTAGTAAATGGCTAGAGGCCATGAAATCCGAAATGGATTCAATGTATTCCAATGAGGTTTGGACCTTGACTGACCTGCCTGATGGTATTGTACCAATTGGCTATAAATGGATCTTCAAGAGGAAGATGAATGTTGAAGGTCAAATTGGAATTTACAAAGCACGGCTGGTGGCGAAAGGATATCGTCAAAAAGAAGGAATTGATTATGACGAAACTTTCTCACCTGTGGCCATGCTAAAATCCATTCGGATTATGTTGGCTATAGCTGCACACCTTGATTATGAGATATTTCAAATAGATGTCAAAACGGCTTTTCTAAATGGTTTTCTCGATGAGGACATCTATATGGAACAGCCACGGGGTTTTGAATCCAATAGTGAAAAACAGAAGGTGTGTAAGCTTAAGAGATCCATTTATGGACTCAAACAAGCCTCCAAAAGTTGGAACATCCGTTTTGATGAGGTAGTCAAATCGTTTGGCTTCATCAAAAATCTGGATGAACCTTGTGTATACAAGAAGATCAGTGGGAGTGCAATTGCATTTCTAGTTTTGTATGTCGATGATATACTTTTGATTGGAAATGATGTACCAATGATATCATCAATAAAACTATTCTTGTCACATGAATTCTCCATGAAATATTTAGGAGAGGCAACCTACATTTTAGGTATCAAGATCTATAGAGATAGATCAAGACGATTGATTGGCCTCTCACAATCTACGTACATAGACAAAGTGTTAACACGGTTTAACATGCAATGTTCCAAGAGAGGATTATTGCCTTTTAGGCAAGGGATCCGTCTTTCTAAGGAGATGTGTCCCAATACTCCTGAAGAAAGAGAGCGGATGGCAAAGATACCATATGCATCCGTATTGGAAGCATAATGTATGATATGCTATGTACTAGACCTGATATTGCGCATGATGTAAGTATTACTAGCAGATATCAGTCTGATCCAAGAGAAGAGCATTGGATAGTAGTCAAGAATATTCTTAAGTACTTACGAAGGACTAAAGATTTATTCTTGATATATGGAAAAGGAGAATTTAAAGTTGTAGCTTATGCGATTCCGATTTTCAATCGGATCCTAATGATTATAAGTCTACGTGCAGGGTTTGTCTTTACATTCAATGGTGGTGCAGTTAGTTGGAAAAGTTCCAAACAAAGCATAAATGCCGATTCCACCAGGAGGCGAGTATGTAGCTGCTTCAAAGCAGCAAAGGAAGCCGCTTGGATGAAGAAGTTTATTTCTGAACTTGGAGTCGTTCCTTCAATTGAGCAACCGATCACATTGTTTTGTGACAACAATGGGGCGATAGCTCAAGCTAAGGAACCAAGGTCTCACTAGAAGTCCAAGCATATTGAGAGACGCTTCCATCTCATCAAAGAAATTGTTGGGAGAGGTGATATCGCCTTGCAGAAAATTGCCTCAGCAGAAAACATGGTAGATCCCTTCACTAAGGCCTTACCTCAGTCTTCTTTTGAAAGACATATTGACAAAATGGGTTTGAGGTACCAGACAAGTTGGCTTTAGTGCAAGTGAGAAATTGTTAGATTTATGCCCTAAAGTTGTTATGTAATAGTTACATATTAGGGATTTCAGTTGTACTTTACGTATTCATTCATTTGTCCAATTATTTTATATTGATGAATGATTCCATGAGATCAGTTGCAACTAGACCTATTCTTGAGACATCAAGAATATATGTGACGGGTTCATAGTTAGACTGAATCTTTAAATTGTTCCCAGTCGATGGATTATTAAGTGGATATTAATAATCCTGTTGAGACCGGTGTGTTCTTAACTTCGCCATTAAGTATTGGATACTTAAGGGAATGATGAGTCACATGTCATTGGGTATAATGATGCCTAAGTTAGAACACAGGTGTTTGTATTAGACAAATTCACTGAACGTGACGCATATGGAACGATTAGCGACATGGAAGCTTTTAGCTTGGTCAATGTCTAATTGTTCATGCTTTGGTCTTGTGTAAATAATCCTTAGACCTGAGGCACAATGTTAACTTGTGTATCGAACAACTATGGTTCACGGGTGCACATAATGCCGAGTCGTCGAACCGTCTTTATACTTGATGGTCATAGTTTGTTCATATACGAAGTTACACGTGTGCGCAATATGGAATCTGTCTCCTTGTTATATGCAAGGTATGATAATGATGTCCTATGCGATCTAATTGTGACACTACATTGAAATCCTCGGCCAAGGTTGTAACCGAGAATAAATTGTTTATGTCTTGAATAAAATGCATGTCAATTAGATTTGTGCATATGATCGAATTAATGACTTGACAAATATTCCATGGTCTTTATTTGATCGGGACATGGTAAAACAGAGGGATTGAATTACACTGTAGCCAAAGCTGACAAGTTCATTATGTTCTTAAAGTATTCACACTATCTGGGTAGCCATGACATATTGCTAGATGTCAATCGTGGCTTGTAGGACCTAAAAGATTAATCGGGACAATTAATTCTTTTGGAAGTACTAATGTGTTAGTACAAGTCTTACTACCAGCTTAGTGATGAACCTAGGGATGTCACACACCATAAACAATTAGGATGACGTGGAACAAGAGAGAAATATTATTGCAAATATGTTTGCAATTACTGCAATCAATTGAGTCAATTTGAAATTAAATTAAATGAGATTTAATTTAATTTGTATTATAGTCACGAGCCTACTTGCATATGATGCACACGCATGCCCAAAGTGGATATATGTTAACATACCAAACAAGTTGGCTTTAGTGCAAGTGGGAGATTGTTAGTAGTATGCCCTAAAAACTTATTAATTAATAATAATTAATAAATAAAATAATAAATAATAAATAATAAATAAAGCTTCCTGCATGTGCACGAAGCGTAATGGTCAGCGATTTGCTGACCATTATGCACGGCATGGATGGTTAGCAACCGCTGACCATCATGCCAAGATCGTGCATGAGCGGTTGCTCATGCATGATCGTCCGCTATGGATGATCAGCAACGGTTGCTGGTCATTTTTATTATAAAAATGAACGACAGTGTAGAGTAAAAAAGCTGCTGAAAAATTGGAAAAAGAGACTTCGTGTGTTTTGTCTTCTTGTTCCGGATCCGCTCTTCACCATGAACAAAAATTTTGGAGTTCTCTAGTTGCTGAATATTGAGAAAAAGTGTGCGTGTGTTCTTGTGTCTTTGAGACACGAGGAAGAGAAATAATTCTCTCGTTCAGGCCGAGACTATTATACATCAAGAATACGACGGATTCTTTCCACGTGATTGCTAGCACGATCGAAGTGGTGGATATCCGAAAGTTCTCTCTTCCGTTCGACATTCGTTGTTGGTGTGTCTAAACTAGAGGTCCGACGCTTATGGGATTCGTACTGTAGAACATCCAAACCGACTTGTTTCAAAGCGCACTTCGAGAGGTATTTCGTTTAACTCCCTCTATGTTTAGATTTTTGATTAAAACGCACGAACAACGCCTAAGGAATATCATGTGTAATATTTATCTTTGTTTCCGCTGCGTTTATTTTGTTGATTTTTCTTATACATGATTCATGAAACCCCAACACTTCGACCGCATGCCAACCCACGCGGATCTAGCAGCTCCGAATCAATCCATCTCCTCTCCGCTGCCACTTGCCAACTGGTCATCCAGCAGATTCTTCAATGCCACTGCCTGAAGAATCCACCGAAGCGTGAGCTGCCAGCACACACAGCCCACATCTCATCAAAACTTCTTCCCTTTTCCTCTCGCATCCATGCGAGTGCAACGAACCAAGTCCACTCCCTCTTCCTCTCAGTGACCACCACTAGCATACTCCCTCACGCTTCCACAAGTCTGCCGTTCCACCGAATTCTTCATTGAGCAACACCTCCGGCAAAGCTTGGCCCAGCGAAACATTTTCTTCACCCCACATGATCCACCGAAATAGCAACCTTCAATTTCACGGGCCCAAGATCTCCGTGGATTTCAATCAAGCAACCCACTGAAGCACGCCACTTGAAGCCCAGCTTAGATCCAACCCAAGAATTCAGCAACTCCTTTGGGCTTCCTGTTTAGCCCACACAAACATGATTGGCCCATTTTCAACAATCTAGTCCGCAATTTCAGCCTTGGGTCCAGCCCATTAGAAGCCCAAGCCCATGAAGCCAAGCCCAACTGCAAGTTCAGCCCAAGCCCATCAATTTGCTTTGGGCTTGCAAGGCCTATTGGGCCCGGCCCAAGTGTCTTTCGACGCCATCGCAAACTCAAGTTTCAGCCGCCATTGCGCTGTCATCGCAGTGAACCAGTCTTCGCATTGCACAAGTGAGTTGAACTCACTAATGCCTGCTTAGACGGTTAATTATGCTTATGGATTAATTAGATTAAATTAAGCATGTTTAGGTGGATAGATTAGATTATATTAGTTAATTTAATTATCTGTTGATGCATGTTAAGTGGTTAGTTAGTGCAGTAGACATGTGCTATTATTTATTGAATGAACCTTGGAATTTTTCCGGGTCTATTTTTGCTTCCAATTAGGCTATAACAGGCCTAAATTGGGTTTATTGTATTTATTTAATAATTTTCTCAATTAATTAATTAATTAATTTCCGAAAATTAGAATGAGATAGCCGATGACCGAAGTTTTATGATAATTATTGTGGTGCGGTGTGTTTATTTATCTGAGCATTAATTTAAGCTGAATTGATTTAATGATGATTTTAGGATTTTATTCCTAAATTAATTAATTTTGGTAATTAATGGGAAAATTACCAAGCATTGATTTACAGCACTAAAAATATGTTATGGGCTGTTGAAATTGGTGAGATTTTCAAAAAGTGAAATTATTATATTTTGGCTAAGGCCAACTGTGTACCCACACACGGTTATTTTTATCAGAAATGATAAAAATTTGTGAATTGATTAAATGGTCAGGATAGTATAATCCTACGGGCTAATATGTTAGTTTAGCGAGAGTAGTATACTAGTGTACTATATCAACCTACGGGCTTTGATATGTTAGCTTAGCGCAAGCAGTACACTTTATCAACTTAGGGTGAGCATCAAGGGTATATTATATCAGCTTGCGAGCAATATGTCAACTTAGCAAGAGTAGTTTACCAGTATACTATCTCAGCCTGCAGGTGATATGTCAGCTTAGCGAGAGCAATATACCTCAACTTTATCAGCTTAATGCGAGCTATACTATCTATTTATCAGCTTAGAGTGAGTAGTCCTAATATAGTCAGACTTTATAGATAGTATTGATTGAATTGACCATGGGATGGTCCGATGACTTGAAATCAACTAGGTCGATTGATCAATGATTCGATCTGAGTTTTGAATTGACGTGATTCAATGATTGATTGATGTGATATAAGGTATCTGTAAATAATGTTTAATTCCAGGATGGAACTGAGGCCAAGGTAAGTCCTCTAACCCGTGTTATGCTTATGCGGCCTTTTATGACATATTGGCTTCCTAATCAGGTCTTAGGGAGTTGAACTTGCTGAGACATTGTCTTACTGGTTATTGTATAATCATTTTCAGGTCCTTAGAGGAAGTTAGTGGAGGACCGGAAGCCCCGAAGTATGGGAAGGTGGAGATCGAAGAATCGGCGAACATGACTAATTAGAGAGTCATAGATTAGTTCCCTTTTGTAAAGCCAACATTTTTATAACCAACCCGGTCTTGTGTATAAGCCCTGGTTGTTTAAAAAAAGTTTGTTTTGGATTGAAAATTTTGGCCCTGCTTTGCTATTCCATTGTTTTATTGTCGAGGGATTTATATTTGCTTCCACATGCGTATATTAAAATGAATGGGTCGGTGATGCATCCTAGGACATCGCTATTATATCAACCAAGCAAGGATGAGCATAGGTCCGAAGGATTAGGACGGGACACATATAATCAGGATCTTGGTTTCCATAAGTAGATTCTTTCCAAATGTCGCGACCAATTTTTTTCGGGTTTCAACCACCTAGGGTTTGGCTAATGGATTGTTAAGCCTAGACTTAACTCGGGCTCTCCCAAGCCCATACCAATTCGCGACTTAAGTTCAAGTTTTTAACATGCAAATGATGTTTTAATCAGGAGTCGCCACTAATCTATTTTTTGTGGGTCGATTAGAAACCCAAGTAAAATAATGAGAGATTTATTTTACTTCTACGAACCAGAGACTAAGGGTACGGGGATTTGGTTACACTAGATTTCTCTAATGCCCTTTCGGTACCATTTCTTTTTAATTTTTCAAAATGTTTTTTGCAAGCAACTGATTTATTTTAACCTAAATTACTATCATGCAAATGTGGTGACCACACGGGTGCTCATCTATTATTAAAGCAATCAAATAAATAAATTGCATCACACAAAGCAAGCAATCATTTTTTTTTTTTTTTTTGGGTTTTCTTAAAAATTAGAATGATTTTATGAAAATGCATTTTTAAACCAAATGACTTAATCTTATTAATATGCAAATTTTAATTAAATGGGCCTATTATGCAAACTAATTATTATGCACCTCATGACCTAACTTCACTAATTAACAAGTTCCGATTAAATAATCCTATTATGCAAGTAAGTTAACATGCACCTAGTATTTTTGCATTTTTATATTGAAATTCAGAATTCATGAAAACCTTAATTAATCTATCTAAAAATGATAATTTTCTAATTTATTCTAGGGATTAGTTTGACTTAAACCCTATCCTATCTTAGAAAGCTATTTTTTTTTTTTTTTTTGGGAAAATGAGATAATTAGAATATGTGAACATTATCAAAAACCCTAAAAAATATTTAGGTTCCACCCTAACTTATTCCTAAAAATGCAATCTTAAAAATGCAATCCTAAGAAAATCCTAATTTGTTAAACCTACATGCTTGATTTACTAAACCTATATACTCATGCAGAATTTTGATTTTTTTTATCTTATGATTTTTAGTTTTTTTAAGAGATAAATAATTATTAAATCTAAACTATCAACAAAATCAAGCAAGAAATGATTAAAATAATCGAAAAAATAACATGTTGTCTCACAGGTCAAATTAACGATTATTCTAACCATAATTATCACAGCAGAGAGATCAAAATAATTACAAATCTGATCCGAAGTCTTACGGACCAAATTAAATAATCATTGTGATTTAACAATTAAAATTTCACTCAGAAAGCCCAACAATTAAAATAATTAAAAAAATGATCCAATGTCTCTTGGATCAAATTAATAATTATAATAATTCTAGACAAAATCCTGCGGATAATGCATACTAAATTCACAAATATTAACATCAAATATTACAACTTAAATAGATAAAGTAAAAATGAGATAAAATAGAACAAAATAAATAAAAGAAAAAGCTAAACCACCTAAAGAAAGAGGGGCTTGCTGCGGCGTTGATGGGCGCCGGACGGACGGTGGCCGGCGTCGGGTGCTGCAGGTCGGTGACGGCAAGGTGGCGCGGGAGGTGCGAGCACGGGCGTCGGGTCGAGCAGCGAGAGGGCTCACGGGCGTTGCGGGTCGCAGGCTGCTGCACAGCGATGCTCGCGGGTGCGGTGTGCGGAGCGAGGGGCGGATGTCGAGGCGAGTCGTCGTGACGACGGATCGTTGGGCGAGTAGGGACTCGGATGGCGAGGTCGCGAGCAACGGGTGGATTGCGGGTCGACACGAAAGGGGCAGGTTGTGGTGATGACCGATCGGATCGCGAACCGGTGGGTTGTAGACGAGGCACTACGGAGCTCGGGGCAACGGCATCGGGCGTCGCGGCTGCTGGTGTTGCGACAAGCGGCAGACGCGGTGGACTTCGGCTACAGGGAGGCGCGGATGTGCGTCGGAACTTCGCGAGTCGTCGGGTGGAGCGGCGAAGCGTTCGATTCGATCCAGTTGTCTGCGCTTCCGCGTGCTCTAGGGCGGCGTTGGGCGGATCAGCGTCGCGGGTCCTCCTGGCTCGATCCAGGTCACTTGATCGGAGGCGGGGAGGAATAGGTGCGGACCGGTGCTCGGCGGGAGGCAGACGCAAGGTCGTCGGCAGCAAACGGAAGGCGGAATCGGGTTCGACAGATGGAGGGCAAAGCGGAGCCGGTGAGTGTGAGGGAGACGATGAACAAGAAACGTCCCCTCACCTCTGCCTTTTTACTTTTATCTTTTCCCTCTCACCTGTCTCTCTCACGTCACTTTCTCTTCTTTTTTTGCAGTTTTTCACTGCAGAAGCAAAACTTCTCTTGACCTACCCTTCTGAATTTTTATTTTTTTTGTCTCCAAAGAAGCTCCCCCCCGGACGAAGAGAAGGCCACCCCCATTTATAGAGTGAAAACTTAGTCTACTCAACCTACGAAGATTTGCATAACAACTCAATCGCTGAAGATCATCTTTCGAGATTATCGTGTATGCTGACTCACTCGGCCATTGAAATCATCTATTAAAATCTTCCAAGCTGACTCGCTTGACCATTGAAGATTTTATATGCTGACTCAGCGATTAAAGATAAACTGGAATTTTTTTGTGAAGATTTTTCCAAATAATTCAATTTAGATAAAACTCCATTATCCAATTCTAAAATCTTTCGAGATATCCATCCGCAACAAAATATTTTAGAATATTCCTTATCCTCCTTAATATTCCCAACTTTAAGATTAAAATGCGATTTTTAATTTCCAAAAATCATCATAATATCGCATCAAATCTTAAATTTTCACAAGATAATTAATTAAACATAACGACGGGCTTGGGTTAATTTTCTTCATGAGCTTAGTCCAGCTTGTTAATTTAAAACCCAAAACCACCAATTCGACCCATCCGCCATCGGTCCAGTAAATAAAATGCAAAATATGCAAACTAAATGTAGCTATGCAATTAATATATTTTTTTAAGGATAAAATTAACCCCTAATTTTTATGCAATAAATGACTAAACGGACCGTCAAAATCTAGGTGTCAACACCAAATAAGCTTGCTATCCGAGACGATTTGTTGTTTTCAAATTAATTCCAATAAAGATAACCAATATGGTAGGTGATATTTCAAACCATAAAGAAAGAAAGATAATCTCGAGTCTGGTTAAGTCTTCATCCTTCACTTGCATTATGTCTGGAACTTTGTCAAAGTGGGCAGACTTTTGTTGTAAGATAGACTTTGACACAAAAGTCTAGCAATCTTCAAAATAGAATTTAGATAATTTTTGTCAGCTTTAAAACATCATAGGAGTTTTCTCCAACAAACTCCCCATTTTTCTTATGATGACAAAACTTTCCTGCAGATTTAGAACTTATATCCTGCAAAACAACGCTTTAGCAGTAGATAATAATTATAAAAAAAATATTGTTATAGGTCTTAATAACATCAATTCTGCAACCACAGAAAACACGTTAATCTTGACAATTTAGACAAAGATTCAATCCAAATCCATAATCACAACCAATCACAACCACGAAAGATTGACTGCAGAATATTTAGAATATGAATGTGCAAGATAACACAATAAAAACAAGTTAAAAGTTGAAATCTACTCTCATTCTCTCCTTTTTTTTGTCAACAACAAAAGAAAGCGATAGAATTGAAAAGATAGAGTCAATCAGGTTTGTTTGGGAGCTCGAACAAGTCGAAAATCCTCAAGCAACTACACTGCCTCCTCTACTTTGGCTACAGCCTGTGACTGTTGACACCTAAATTTCGATTAAGTTATTAATTAGGCCCTGTTTTCTTTTATTTTTCCATTTTTTCAGATAATAAATAATAAATAACAAAAACAACAAAAAAATAAATAAAAGCAAGAAAAATAAAAGCAGAAGTAGCAGTTCATTGGGGCGGGCGCAAGGCCCCCCCTTTTCCCTTTCGCGTGGGCCCCTAGGCTCATTTTCTTTCTTTTTTCTCGGCCCGGCCCGCACAACCTAACCCTTCCCCCTCCTTCTTCCTTCTCCTTCCTTCTTCTTCTCTATGCCTCTGTGCATCACGCGCGGTGGCCGGCGACGCGCTCAAGGGCAACCTACGGTAAAGAGGAATGGAGGTAGGCCGTCGGAGGAGAGGACGACGCACATGCGCCTTCAATGTGCGCCTTAAATGCTGAGATGAGACACCGGTTCGGCCGCGAGCATCCGTTCGGCGTGCGAAGACCGGCGGTCGAAGCCCCGTTGACCGGCCGTCCCCTCGCCTATAAATAGCGAGGCACCACCTCCGTCGAAGGACACACGGCGAACTCCGAGATCTTCCTTTTGAGAGACTTTAAGGGGGAAATCAAAGAGCAAGCCAAGAGTGAGCTCTGAGATCTTCCCACTGAGAGACTTCGGGGGAGGAATCAAGGAGCGAGCGAGAGAGAACTCGGGTCGCGAGCTTGGCTGACTTCCCACTGAGAGACTTCGGGGGAGGCCGCCGGCGAGCGAGGCCGAGGAGGTCAGATCCGGCCGGTGGAGGCTCGGATCTGGCCTGAGTGAGAGAAGATTGAAGCCGGAGAAAGGAGGTTCCGGAGGACCAGATCTGGGAAGCCAAAGACTCGCCTTCGCCTACACCTGCTGCTCACATCGCCGCTGTGCTGTGAAAACCAGAGCCGTGAAGCCGACTTGCGCATCTCGTCGCGGACAGGTAATGACAATTGTATCTGCCGCCCCCGGTCGCGTAGTCCCCGTCGCACCCCCCTTTTTAAACCGTGCCGCCACTGAAATCACCAGCACAGACCCGTTATCACTCACCCTCGCCGTCCTCATAAACGGATTGTCGTCGTCGTCATCTCCACTGTCGTCACCGTCGTCTCCGCCGTCGCCGCCGTCCGCCCGGTGACACCACAGTCCCTCTCATCAGCGCCGCGAGAGAGCAAGGGGTAGAGGAGGCCGGGAACCGGGTCAATTCGCGGGTTTGTCGCGACCCGGTCCCCCTGTTTCCGGGTAGGGTTTCCCAGGGCCAGGTTGTGCGAGTGGGCCGGGTAGCTTTCGAGGCTGAAGGTTTTATGAAAATGGGCCAAGAGCAGTTTAGGTTTCTTTTAAAAAATGAGAAGAGGATAAAAACCTGAGTCGGTCCCAACCCGAGAACCCGCCCGGTTCGTTTTTAAAAATATAATATAAAATAATATTATTTTTATAAAAAATAAAAAATAATAAAAAATAATTTATTTTCCAAAAAATCAAAAAAATCAAAAATGTCCATATTTTCCCAAAAAAGCCAAAAAGCAAAAAAATGATTTATATTTTCAGAAAAAAGATCCAAAAATCCAAAAAATGCTTTTTATGACCAAAAAAATTAGAAAAAGACTAAAAAATGTTTTTCCTCTAAAAAATGCATGGAAAATCCCTCAAAAATCCAAAAAGCCTTAGGGTTTAAACAAGATTAGGTACCGAAAGGGCATTAGTGATTAACTAGTGTAATCAAGTCCCCGATCCTAATTGCTCTCGGTTTCGCGCAGAGCAAGTATTTCTCCCGATACTTCGCTTGGGTTTCTAATCGACCCACCCCAAATCGATTAGTGGCGACTCCGTTCTAAAATTAATTTACAAGTTAAAAACTTGGACTATTAAGTCGTGAATTGGTGGACTTGGGAGAGTCTCGGCTTGATAAATTCAGCCGAGCCATTAGCCTCTTTAGGCGCCCGTACCCGATGCGGGCGCCAAAAAAAGAGAGGTCGTGACAGTGACATCTATTGATTCAAGGTTTGCAATTTAGTATCAAGAGACTGTACCTTGCCATTGAGAGAGTCTGTTGAAAACTTTAAGGCAATGTAGAGCTTATGAATCTCGTACTCCATTGCATATTGCTAAGTTTTAACCTCCAAAAGGAATTCAACCAACCTTGAATAGTTGTGATCAGTTTCTATTTGAACATTGGCTTCAACGAAGTGAGCCTGTGAAGTATCAAGAAATGGAGGAACATCGACGTGAATACGAGCAACTTGTTGTTTGTCCTGATTGGGAGTTTCTTCTTCAATCTCAGGGAAGTGAGATGCAAAGACATCTTCGTGATTTGCACAAGATCTGTTAATGCCATCACTAGTAGTAGGTGCTATGAAAGGAGTTATCTCATGATCTCCCCCTGACTTGTTGCCTTTAGTTTGAGATGAGACTTCACCTTCTGTATCCTTTTTTTTTGTCAGCACAAGATCCCTTCCCTTGTTGATTGTCTTCTCCTTTGGATGTACCATCTTCCCTGTCTTCTTCAGAATCTCTTTTATCAGTCTCGTCTGATAGTGGTATTGCACCAATTGCTCCATCAGAGTCTTCATCTTCATAGTCCTTCTCTATTGATCTTCCAGCCTCATCTTGTTCTTCGTGCTCATCTTCTTCTTCTGTTTTTGCTTCGACTTATGTTTCTACTTCAACTTCCTCTTCCTCTGTTTCTTCAGAATCAACAACTTCTTGAAGATTTCTCAAGGCAAGAGCAGAGATGGTCATATCATCCTCCTCTTCTTCATCCATCAGGAGAACAGGCCTCTTCTTCTTCGAAGTTGTTTGAGCAACATTCTTCCGTTTTCCTTTCCTTGCAACAGTCGATTCTGCCTTGGTTCTGCTTGTGGATTCCTTATTTAGACACTCAATGGCCTTAATCAGATCCTTCAGCTTCATCTTCGAGATCATCTTCAGTCCTATCTCCATAGGACTAACAGTTCTTGAACAGAGTTGTGAGGGAAACTGGACATGAAAGTGGCAGAACAACTTTGTGATCAAAGCCGAGTAAGGCAATTGGCCTTTTTCTTTCATGATTGTCCTGTACATGTGTAAGAAAATGGTGTGCGGCGGAGAAAAAGGAATGCCATTGCAAATGGCCCACATGATTTTTGCCTCAAATCTAGACACATCAGTTTTGGAGCCTGCCTTGGGTCTGATGCAGTTGATGACTATTTGTCCAATAGAACAATGGTTGCTGGCAATCGAGAGTAAGTGGACTCCCAGAAGGCAGTCTGTCCTTCACCAAGAAACGAGTGGCTTGACCGATTGAGATATTGATCAGTTGAAAGCCGCTTCTTTCTACTCCTATAATATCAGCCAAAGTGTCAACATCCACAACAAAGGCTTTTTCACACATAGTGAATTGTATGTGAGTTTGGTCAAGGAAAGACATATTAGAATAGAAATATGCTGTCAACTCAGGATAAGCCACAGCAGTCTCAACACAAAACTTCTCAAGTTGAAGAGCAACCAACTTTGCCCTTAAGTCAACCTTGATCGAGTCCAAGAAATCGAAATCTACTGTTCGAGGGTTTATCACCCCTCTGTTCAACATCTGGGTATAAACCCTTATGTGGTCTTTAGAACGAAACAATCTCGTTCTCTCTCTAGGGACATCAGCAGCCACACCCATTCTAGGTTGGAAATTCGTATAAATCCACTCACTGTCATCCTTATTTTCAAGCTGATTCTCAGAACTAAATATAGTATCAGAAGGAAATTAAGAAAAGCTTTTTCTGTCGATCCTTTCGACGCTACACCTAATCTCTCCATTGCTCTTAAGAATACCATTTCATTCCCATGTCCATATCCTTTTAGAAAACTAGTGATAAAGAACATTGGAGAACCACCATGTTTTAGATAAGTATAGTGCTTGTATAGAACCTAGGGTGCCAAGACTCTTAGAGGAATTGCTTCTTGATCAACTTCCTCTTCTAAAGGTTGATGCGGAGGGTTTTGTGGAGAGTTCTTCGGAGAGTTTTACGGAGAGTTCTGCAGAGAGTCTTCACCGGTGAGATCGAAATGTGTTTGTCCTTCGGCATGTTCCGAGGACCTTGACTTGCTATATGAGAGGACTTTTGCTAGTGTGACATGGATGCATACTTGGAGGATTTCATCGACATTTTCGAGTGAAAAGATTGAAACTTGTAGAGAAATTTTGAGAACAAAAGTCGAGGGAGAAGATAATCATTGTTAGGGTTTTGAAAGGTAGTACTCGAAAAGAATTGTTTTGGGAGATATAAAAGGATTCGAAAATGGGTAACTGAAATGACACAAGAAAAATGCCTTTTCGGAATAAATTGAAAATGGTAGCTTTAAAAAATTCTAAAAACAAAATTTAGAAGAGAAATAGTACCTTCTAAAAATAAAATAGGCAAGCGATGATTCGAATAAAATCATACTTGCTCAGAAATTTTATACTAAAATTAAAATACTTGGAATGAAGAAATTTCTTCAAGTTGAAGTTCGAGTCCGAGTAACTTCCCAGGACTTTAATCGATAGGAGAGATAATGTTCAACTTTCTGCGAATAGGCTCAAATAAATTTTCCTCGAGAGGTTTCATGAAGATATCTGCCAATTGATTCTTTGACTCAATAAATTGAACCGAAATCTTGTCATTTTGTACATGATCCCTTATAAAATGATGTTGAATCTCTATATGCTTCGCCCTTGAACGAAGAATTGAATTTTTGGTGAGATTAATTGTCTTCCCACGATCCTCCGAGCATGTACCCATCGCTCATTAGTCGATTAATAGCAACGTCCCAGGACGCATCACCGACCCATTCATTTTAATACGCATGCAGAAGCAGATAAATAATCCCCAGACAATAAAATAATGGGATAGGAAAATAGGGCCATAAATTTTCAAGCCGAAACATAACCACACATGCGCGCGCGCGCACACACACACAGATATATATATATATGAACATAGCAAACCATGTTACGTCATATAAAATACAAGCCAGTTCCAAAAACAAAGTCTACAAGCAAGGGTGGGGGTTTCCAATCTACTCCGAGTCATCATCATCCTCAATCTCTTTTTCTTCCACACTCCAGCTGGAGCCTTCAGCAGACTGCACTGGGGACTCTAGTACTGTAAGAGCCGGGTCTACTGCATCTATTAACGAGCCTTGAGGAGAATCAGTTGTGCCCTTCCAAAAAGCAACCTCCATAATGTACAAAGGAATCTCAGTTTTCAGGATGGGACCCTCTCTTTGGCCATCCCAAGCCTGATGATACCATGACCTATATCGGTGGGGCACCTTGCGAGTAAGACCCGCATCAACCCAGACTATAGATCTCACTAGCTCATAGACCTAGCCCCTAGGGACATTGTGCAATGGGGTCTGAGATGTCTACTCAGTAACACTCTTAGGTCATCCAAAAAACTTAGGTGCGGCCATCTAAGAATCTGAAATGTTATCCCACAAAAGGGTCAGATAGCCGTATGGGGGTACACGGTCGGCCTTAGCCAAAATATAATAATTTCACTTTTAAACATCCCACCAATTTCAACAATCCCAAAATAGATTTTTGGCACTGTATACCAACTCCTGGTAATTTTTCAATTAATTACTAAAAATTAATTAATTTTGAAATATAATATCCCCAACCACAAATCACCTTCAATTTCTCACAAACCATCAGTCAGTTAAATAAACAGAATGCACCACTGTAATCATCATGAAATTCCGGTCACTGACTATTCCGATCTAATTTCTGGAAAATGAATAATTAATTAAATAATTATGAAAAATAATAAATAAATTCCAAAAATGCAACTTAAGCCTGAAAAAAGCCTAATCGAAAGCCGAGATGGATCCGAAAAATTTTAGAATCACTCTAGATAAAAACTAGAGCTTGTCTAGGCCCTAATTGCACTAACTATCCTCTGAACATGCATCGGTAAATAATTAAATTAATTAAATTCACTAATCTAATCTAACTAATCATCTAATCCATACTTAACTTAAACTAATCAATCCTTAAGCATCATTAACCTACTAAGCAAGGATTAGTGAGTCAAACTCACTTGATTAACGAACTGCTTGGTTCGAAACGACGGGAATGCCACAGGGAACAGAAAACTCCAAAGCGGGCCTAGCTTTCTAGGCCGAGAACACCTCCCAAACGGGCCACGATCCCTGCTAGAAACCTACTGATTTTGCTTCCGTTTGGTGGCTTCAATGACTGATTGGAGGCTCGGTTGAGGCGGGAATGGATAGAGATGAGTTGAGGGAACCAAACTGGGTTCAAGCGATGGCGGTGGAAGCTCCGACGATGGCTCACGGTGGCAAAGGCGAGCTGGACAGCTTTGTCACGGACATAGGCAGCAAGCAGGGGCAGGGACAGTAGCAAGGCGCAGGTGGACGGCGAGAGATGCGCGCAGCACGTGTGCAGGGCAAAAACGGCGAACGGCAGCGGCATGTGGTCTAGCGAGCATCTACGATGGCGAGGGCTGCTCTTGCTGGTCTTGTCTGATGGATGAGGGGTTCGAATGGCAAGATGGAGAGGAAGAAAGGGGCTGGTCGACCGATCTAAGGAGAGAAGAAGGAAGGAGGGAACAAAGGGGGACCACCTCTCTCTTATCTCACCTCTCGTCCCCTTGACCCTATCCCTTTGCATGATTTTCTTCCACCACCCATTTCCAGCCTTCAAATACTTCTAGAAGCCATTTGAAGTGGTCCAAATGTTATGGTGGATGGGGGGCTACGTATTTCACTTGGTTTCCTCAATTTGGACACTAAAAGCTTCTCAATTCAATTCAATTCGGCCTCTAAAAATTCTGTTATCGAGTCCACGATCAAATTGGTATTTTTCATCATCAATTGATCCCACTTGCATCCCAATTACGCGATCAAAAACAGTCCTCGAACTTTTTAAAACAAAAACAACCCTAAGACAACTTTTTCCCAAAAAGTCTCGGTTTGTAGAAAAAATTTTGGAGACGAGTCGACGTTCCTAAAATGACTTGTGGCACGACAGAACTTTTAATTTCTGAAATTAGATTCAAATTCACAATTAATTTCGATATGCGCGTTTTTAGCGTGACCTAGGCATTTGGTAGCTTTCATAAATTTTTAGTGCAAATGATCCGTGGTCGATTTTCTTCGAGCCACAATGAACCATTTTGACACATTGGCGACTTTCGGTGTTCGTGAAAATCTCAAGATTTCAAATACGGACACGGGGTACCAAAACGACGAAAAATTAGTTTAGGGCCGATCAATGAGAATTTTGTAATTTAGTGGAATCACCCACGTTTAACCACATATCTCACTCCAACCGACCTATCTCTGATTTCTAATTGACTTATATCTCTGCTGTAATGACCTCTACAGATGAGCATGGTCGAGTAGTCGATTCCTAGTCAAATCCTCCAGTCTATTGCATTAAAATTTCTTAATGACTTCCTCGGTTAGTCTAGTTATCTCAGAAGTGATCAGCTCTGAGAATAATGCTATAGGCGTGTCAATTAAATGCCCGATTAATTTAATTGAAAGCAGAACTATAAAATCCACGATATCACAACTCTTTCCCTCTTATAAAAAATTTGGCCTCAAAATTTAAACCATTACATACATTGAACAAAAAGGTGGGGGTACAAACGTCTCATCGACTCTTCGCACTCGTAGGTTGCTCCTTATGTGCCATGGTGTTGTCAGACTACTTTGACCAACGGAATGGTCTTTGTACATAGAACTATGTGCCATCCACGTCAAATTCCTCGAAATTAAGCATGTGGGTCGGGTCAGACTCATACTTCCTCAACATCGACACGTGAATGACGTCATGCACTTGCGCCAACCTTGGCAGCAATGCAAGACAATACGCCAGGGTCTCGATTCTCTCAAGAATCTCAAACGGACCTACGTACCTTGGACTCAACTTTCCTTTTTTGCCAAAGCGCGAAATTCCCCTCATTGGTGACACCTTCAAAAAAACGTGATCACCAACGTGGAATTCCAAAGGTCTCCGGCGCTTATCTGCGTAACTTTTCTATCTGCTCTGAGCGATCTTCAGTCTATCCCTAATGACTGCAATGGCATCCACTGATTGCTGAACCAATTTTGGGCCTGTAATGTTTCTTTCCCCAACTTCATCCCAACAAACTGGTGTTTTGCACGCTCTGCCGGACAACGCTTCAAAAGGAGCCATCTGGATGCTCTGCTGATAATTGTTGTTGTAGGTGAACTCGACCAGATAAATATGTTCTTCCCAACTTCCCTCAAAGTCTAGCACACAAGCTCCCAGGATGTCGTTGAGTGTCTGAATTGTTCTCTTGAACTAACCATCCATCTGAGGATGATACGTTGTACTGTGTTGAAGCTTTGTACCTAAAGCACTCTGCAAGCTCTTCCAAAAAGCAACTGTGAATATACGATCTCAATCTAAAGTAATCGTAACCAGCACTTCATGCAGTTGAACTATCCGGCGCACATACAACTCAGCGTGCCTATCCAAGTCAAGATCCTTTCACACTACAATAAAGTGAGCCAATTTCGTCAATCTGTTGACTACTACCCAAATAGAATCGTTACTTCTCTAACTTCTTGGTAATCCGATCACGAAATTCATTGTAATATGCTCACATTTCTACTCTGCGATCTCGAGAGGTCTCGAAGCCCTCCCGGTTTGCAATGCTAGGCTTCAACCTGCTGACACATCAAACACTTGGCGATATACTTTGTGATGTCCGCCATCATCCCAAACCACCAATAGTGTTGACGCAAATTCTAATACATCTTTATACTACTAAGATGAATGCTGCAACTGCTACGATGAGCTTATGATAAAATATCCTCTCTAAGCTTCGCATCGTCAGGTACAACTAATCATCCTCGGAACCTCAAAGTTCCATCCTCAAAAACCTGAAAATCAGCTTTTCTTTCTTTGATATCCTCTTGCAAAATTTTCTAAACATCCAAGTCTGTCAACTGAAGTAGCTTGATCCTGATCTGCACATCCGGCTCAATTCTAGGGGGTAACCATAAGATTCAATAGGTGGCCTACCTCAAACTTGAACACCGAGTCTCCAGCTCTCTCGATCAAGTTCTACTCATTCACTAACATATGAGCAACTAAGGACTGTCGACTCAAAGCATCAGTGACCTTATTCGCCTTTCCTGGGTGATAGAGGATATCACAGTCGTAGTCCTTCAATAATTCCATCCATTGGCACTGTCTCATATTCAACTCCTTTTAAGAGAATAGATACTTGAGACTTTGATGGTCCATGAAGTTCTGAAATCTTTCTATGCACAGGTAATGTCTCCAAATCTTCAGAGCAAATATGATGACTATGAGTTCCAAGTCATGCGTTGGGTAATTCTATTCATGAGGCCTCAACTGACGGGAGGTGTATGCAACCACTCTGCCATGTTGCATCAACACATAACCTAATCCTCTTAACGATGCATCACTGTAGATCTCATATCCTCCAGGACCATATGGAATGGTCAGCACAGGTGCGGTAGTCAACTTCTGCTTAAGCTCTTGGAAACTACTCTTGCACTTGTCTATCCACGCAAATTTATCTTCTTTCTTTAGGAGTCTTGTCAAAGGCGATGCCAAAGCTGAAAATCCCTCTACGAACCGTCGGTAATAACCTGCCAAACCCAGAAGAATTCAGATCTCTACTACGGCAGTTGGTCTCGGCCAGTTGATCACTGCTTCTATCTTAGACGGGTCCATAAAGATTCCTTCTCCTGAAATCACATGGCCTAGGAACGCAACACGAGTCAGCCAAAACTCGCATTTGCTAAACTTAGCATACAGCTGATGAATCCTCAAGGTCTAAAGTACTAATCTCAGATGATCCTCATGTTCCTCAGTACTCCTTGAATACACCAGAATATCATCAATGAACACGATCACGAATTGATCCAAATATTCCTTGAATACATGGTTCATCAGATCCATGAAAGTAGCTGGAACATTCGTCAACCCGAATGGCATCATAGTGAATTCGTAATGACCATATCGAGTATGAAATGCTGACTTTGGAATGTTTTCTTTCCTGATCCTCAGCTGATGATATCTTGTCCTCAAGTTGATTTTAGAAAATATTGACGCTCCTTGTAACTGATCAAACAAGTCATCAATCCTCGGTAATGGATATATGTTCTTGATCGTCACCTGATTAAATTAGCGATAATCGATACATAAATGTAACGATCCTTCATCTTTACTAATAGAACTGATGCTCCCCACGGTGATGCACTGGGGTGTATGAATCCCTTATCCAACAACTCCTGCATCTGCGCATTTAGTTCCTTTAATTATGATAATGCCATCCAATAAGAAGCCTTAGAGATTGGCTCTATCCTAAGGGCTATCTCAATCACGAACTCAATCTCTCTCTCTGGTGGTAAACCTACCAATTCCTTCGGAAAGACATCTTGAAATTCTTGCACAACCGAAATATCTTCAATCTTCAACTCCTCAATTGTCGTATCCACAACAGTCGCCAGGTAACCTTGACAACCCCCATCTAACAAACCGGTTGCCTATTGCAACAAGATTAGGGAAATCAAGGGTCATCCTCAGTTCTCAACAAACTCGAAGCTCTTACCCTTTAACGAGTTAAACTAAATCGACTTTTGATAGTAGTCCATTTAAGCCCATTGCTTGGTGAGCCAGTCCATGCCAATAATCAAATCAAAGTCATACATGGCTAGGACTAACAAGTTTATTTTTTCTTTTTGCTCACCAATCGCTAACTTGCAACCAGAACAATCCAATACAAACAACACATTATCCTTCAATGGTGTAGATACGCTAACAACAAACTCCAGTAACTCATGACTTAATCCTATTAGCTTAACAAATTACTCGACAATAAAAGAATGAGTTGCTCCTGGATTGAATAAAGCGTAAGCAGCATGGTCATTCAGCAAAACTGTACCTGAAATCACGTCAGGCGCATCCTCTGCCTGACCACTCGTGATGGTGTACACTATCCCCTAAGCTGGGGGTCTCATCAGCCCACCCTACAGTGGGTTCTACGGTGCGAAACCTTTGATCTGTCCCCTCGGTGGCGGCGGTAGTTGCGGTTGTCCTCTTGGCCTGCTAGGACAATCTCTGGCCTTGTGACCTTACTGGCCACATTCAAAACAGGCACCCGTCCTTCGAGGACACTGATTCACACCATGTCATCTTCCATAAAGGCGACACATCTCAATTTGGCTTGGTCCAGACTCGCCAACTCCACCCTTCCTATTGGGTAGAATTTGGAATCTACCTCTAATCATGGGCTTCTTTCCTTGATGGATCCCTTCTCGGTATGAGCCAAACCTCGATCCAGACGAGGCAGCTTGCTCATTCAAACCTCTCTCTTTCATCTAAACTCAACGATAGACTTCTCAATAATCTATTAGATCCAACGGTAGGAGAGGTTGCTTTAGTTCAGGACGGAGACTATTTCTAAACCTTCAAGCTTTTTCTTCTGGGTCCTCAATCAACCTCGGAGCATACTGAGAAAGCTCCGCGAACTTGACCCCATACTGGTCAACAATCATCGATCCTTGACAAAGGTGCTGAAACTACTCCATCTTTTGTTCTTAGTGCTACCCGAAAAATACTGATCATTAAAGGCTCTTAGGAAGGCGTCCCACACCGGGATCACACCTTCCGGAATACTGTATCCTTGACGACTCTCCACTAGATGTTTGCATTCCCTTGCAGTTGATACACTACCAGCACTACTTTCTCCTCTTCATTGCACATCAGAAGTGCAAAAGCTTTTTCGAGATCTTGGATGTAGAGTGACGCGGCTTCCAGATCTCCTTCACCAATGAACCTCATCGGGTTCGGCTTCAGAAACTGCTCTACCAATTTATGAATTTGTCTATCTCTTTACACTACCACATTCTCAGGTTGTGCTTTAATAGGTGCAACAACAGGTGCGGCGGCAGGGGCAGTCTCAGTGGTAGCGGCAACAGCAGTAATAGTGTAGCTGCAGCAATGACGGCTTGGTTCTAGGCTTGCTGCCCTATCAAATCTCTCATAGTCTCTAGCGCCTACATGATCCCTTCTATTTTGGGATCACCAAGGGCTGCTACCCTAGCACCAACCAGAGGTTGTGCTACTCCACTTGCGCTAGCTTGTGCTGGCGCTCTACCACGACCTCCTCGGGTACCGCCCCTTGATGGCATCCTACCCCGAGCTGCAGGCCTGATGGTACTCTATCTAGGAGTCCTCTGCTCCTGGTCGCTCATGGCTCAGTTCTATTAAACTTGCCTTCCAAATCCAAACTGGATTAAAACCTAAGCAATCCACTCGAACAAACAACTCTACCAATTAACTACCACAGACATGTGTCAATTATAATTTAAAGGCCTTTCCTACTATCTATCCCATATTCATCGCACATTATCACTCCAATCTCTAATAACCATGCTTTGATACCACTAAACTAGGATGTCATGCCCCGATCCTCTGAGCACATGCCCATCCCTCCATGGTCAATTAATAGCAACGTCCCATGACACATTGTTGACCCATTCATTTTAATATACATGCGGAAGCAGATAAATAATCTTCAAATAATAAAACAATGGGATAAGAAAGTAGGACCATAAATTTTCAAACCGAAACACAACCCCACTTATATATATATGAACATAGCAAACCATGTTACGTCATATAAAATACAAGCCAGTTCCAAGAACAAAGTCTACGAGTAGGGGTGGGGGTATCCAATCTACTTCGGGTCGTCATCATCATCCTCGATCTCTCCTTCTTCCACGCTCTAGCTGGAGCCTTCAACAGACTACATCGGGGACTCTAGTACTATAAAAGCCGGGTCTACTGCATCTATTATCAAGCCTTGAGGAGGATAAGTTGTGCCCTTCCCAAAAGTAACCTCCATAATGTACCGAGGAATCTCAGATTCCGAGATGGGACCCTCTCTCTGGCCATCCCGAGCCTGACGATACCATGACCTGTATCGATGGGGCACTTTACGGGTAAGACCCGCATCGACCCAGACTATGGATCTCACTAGCTCATAGACCCAGCCCCTAAGGACATCATGCAATGGGATTTGAGATGTCTGCTCAGTAACACTCTTAGGTTGTCCAAAAAACTCAGGTGCGGCCATCTAAGAACCTAAAATGTTATCCCACAATAGAGTGAGACTATGTCTTAATGATTTTTACCCCCTAAGCCCTTATTAGGAAGAAAATATGTCATAAGAGCTGCTTAAACACAATCACAAGCTATAGGACTTACCTGGGCCTCCACTTCTTCCTGCTAATCAGTTTAATTTATAAACTCACAATCATAACATCTAATCAATTCGGATCAATTCATCGATCAATCGACTCAGTTGATTACATGCCATCACGACCCATTCTTGGTCGACTCATCTCATACTATCCATAAAGTCTGATCATATCAGGACCGCTCACTTATAAGCTGATAAATAGATAGTATAGCTCACTTTTGAGATGATCGGGTATATTGCTCTCTACCTAAGATGCCATATCACCCGTAGGCTGATATGGTATACCGACAATGCTCAATTTAAGCTGATAAGGTATACTGCTCTTTACTAATCGGTATACTGCTGTTTGCTAAGCTAACATATCACCCGTATGCTGATATAATATACCATCCCAATCATGCAATCCATTCAACATTTTTATCATTTCTAATAAAATAGCCGTGTGTGAGTACACGATCGGCTTTAGCCAAAATATAATAATTTCACTTTTGAACATCCCACTAGTTTCAATAGTCCCAAAATAAATTTTTAGCATTATAGACCGACACCCGGTAATTTTTCAATTAATTACTGAAATTAATTAATTTTGGGATAAAATATCCCCAACCACAAATCACCTGCAATTCTCATAAACCAGCAATCAGTTAAATCAATAGAATGCACCACGCAATCGGCACGAAATTCCGATCATCAACTATCCCGATCTAATTTTCGAAAAATAATTAAATAATCAAATAATTATGAAAAATAATAAATAAATGCCAAAAATGCAACTTAAGCACGAAAAAAGCCTAATCGAAAGTCGAGAGGGATCCGAAACATTTTCGAATCACTCTAGATAAATACTAGAGCTCGTCTAGGCCCTAATTGCACTAACTATCCACTTAACATGCATCGGTAAATAATTAAATTCATTAATCTAATCTAACTAACCACATAATCCATACTTAACTTAAAATAATTAATCCTTAAGCGTCATTAACCTACTAAGTGAGGATTAGTGAGTTAAACTCACTTGATTAACGAATTGCTCGGTTCGAAACGATAGTAATGCCATGGGGAACGGAAAACTCCAAAGCAGGCCTAGCTTTCGGGGCTAGGAACACCTCCAAAACAGGCCAAGATCATTGCTAGAAGCCCACTGATTTTGCTTTTGTTTGATGGTTGCAACGACTGATTGGAAGCTCAATTGAGGCGAGAATGGAACGAGACGAGTTGAGGGGACCAAACCGGGTTCAAGCGATGGCGGTGGAAGCTCCGACGGTGGCTCACGATGGCAGAGGCGAGCTAGACAACTCTGGCACAGACAGATGCAACAAGCAAGGGCAAGGATGGTGGCAAGGCGCTGATGGACGGCGAGAGACACACACGGCACACGTGCTAGGCAAAAATAGCGAACGGTGGCAGCGTGCGGTCCGGTGAGCATCTACGGTGGCAAGGGCTACTCTTGCTAGTCTTCTCTATTGGCTGAGGGGTTCGAGCGGCAAGATGGAGGGGAAAAAGGGGGCTAGTCGATCGGTCCAAGGAGAAAAGGTGGAAGGAGGGAACAAAATGGGACCACCTCTCTCTTATCTCACCTCTCTTGTCCCCTTGACCCTATCCCCTTGCATGGCTGTCTTCCACCGTCCATTTCTAGCCTTCAAATCCTTCTAGAATCAATTTGAAGTAGTCCAAATGTTGTGGTGGATGGGGAGGGGGGGGGCTACGAATTTTACTTGGTTTCCTCAATTTAGACACCAAAAGCTTCTCAATTCAATTCAATTCAGCCTCTAAAAATTCCGTTATCGAGTCCTCGATCAAATTGGTAATTTTCTCACCAATTGATCCCACTTGCATCCTAATTGCGCAATCAAAAACGGTCATCGAACTTTTCTAAACAAAAATGGCCTTAGGACGACTTTTTCCCAAAAAGTCTTGATTTGTAGAAAAATCTTCGAAGATTGAGTCGACGTTCCTAAAATGACTTATGGCACAACAGAACTTTCAATTTCTGAAATCGGATTCAAATTCGCAGTTAATTTCGATATGGTGTGTTTTTAGTGTAACTTAAGCGACTCGGTAGCGTTCAGAAATTTTTAGTGCAAATGACCCGTAATCGATTTTCTTCAAGCCACAATGAACCTTTTTAACACATTGACGACTCTCGGTGGTCGTGAAAATCTCAAGATTTCAAATATGGACACGGGGTACCAAAACAATAGAAAAATCATTTTAGGGCCGATCGATAAAAATTTTGCAATTTAGTGGAATCACGCACATTTAACCATATATCTCGGTCGAACAAACCTATCTCTGATTTCTAATCGACTTATATATGTGCTGTAATGACCTCTGCAGATGAGCATGGTCGAGTAGTTGATTCCTAGTCGAATCCTCTAGTCTATTGCATTAAAATTCCTTAATGACTTCCTTAGTTAGTCTAGTTATCTCAAAAGTAATCAACTCCAAGAATAACACTATAGGCGCATTGATGAAATGCCCGATTAATTTAATTGAAAGCAGAACTATAAAATCCAAGATGTCATATTTATAGCACTTGCGTTGTCACATCTAATCTCGGTGCAGGATTCTTCTATTCCAAAATCTTTTAATTGTTGTCTTATCTATAGAATTTGAGAACAACAACTCCCAAGAGCAACATATTCTGCTTCTACTATTGATAATGCTACGGTACTTTGCTTTCTTGAGAACCAAGATACCAGCATATTTCCCAGCAGTTGATAAGTGCCAGATGTACTCTTTCTGTCAACTCTACAACCGGCTAAATCAGTGTAAAGTCTCCTTCTTTTGGATACCATAGACCCAGCTTTGGAGAAGTTGCAACATATTTAATGATACGTTTTACAGCACTTAAATGAGATTCCCTTGGATTAGACTGAAATCTTACACAGATGCACACACTAAATAAAATATCAGGTCTAGAGGCAGTAAGGTAGAGAAGAGAACCGATCATGCTTCTGTATAACTTCTTATCTACTTTCTTCCCTCCTTCATCCATGTCCAGTTTTGATGAACTCAACATAGGAGTTTTTGTCCTCTTGCAATTCTCCGATCCAAATTTCTTGATGAAATCTTTGGCATATTCTCTGGTGAATGAATATACATTTCTTCGATTGTTTGACTTGCAATCCCAGAAAGAAGGCTAACTCATCCATCATGTTCATTTCGAATTCATCCTGCATAAATCTTGAAAATTTCTTGCAGAGATTTTCGTTAGGAGAACTAAAGATAATATCATTTATATTAATTTGTACCAACAAAAAATCTTTTCCTTCTCTCTTTATAAACGAAGTAGTATCAATTTTTCCTTTTTCAAAGCCATTCTAAGTTAGAAACTTACTCAACCTTTCATACCAAGCTCAAGGTGCCTGCTTTAGTCTATACAAGGCATTTTTCAGTCTATAGACTGAGTCGATTTTCTTGGATCTTCAAATCTGATGGTTGTTCCATATAAACTTTTTCTTGTATGAATCCATTTAGGAACACACTTTTGACATCCACCTTGCTACTAGTGCATAGGTCTCATCATAGTCTATCACTTTTTCCTATATATATCCTTTCACCAAAAATCTTGCTTTGTTTCTTATCACTATTCCTTTTTTCATTCATCTTGTTCCTGAAAACCCATTTCGTTCCAATCATAGATTTGCCTTTGGGTTTTAGAATCAACTCCTATACATTGTTGATGCTGAATTGTCTGAGTTCTTCTGCATAGCTTCTATCCAGCTTTCATTAAACAAAGCTTTATCCACTCCTTTTGGTTCTATCTCGAAACAAATGCTAGAGCATTAGACTCTTCTCTTCATTTGGATCTGGTGCAAATTTCTTCATCAATGTTGCCAATGATGAGTTTTTGGGATAACTTGACTTGTGCTTCCGGTTGCTATTTGGTGCGAGAGTCTGTGATCTTCTGCTTCGTTTGAATTTTCTCGATCTGCTTGTTGTTGTTCTCCTGAAGTTTGAACCTCTTCGGGGGAGGGGGAAAGAGACTTTGTTAAGTCTGGAACTAGTTCAAACTCTTCAAGTTGAGTCTGATCTAGTTGATTCTGCACATAATCCTGAAAGCTGACGTTCATGGATTCTTCCACAGATTGATTCTTCTTGTTAAAAACCATGTAGGCTTTGCTTGAAGTTGAATAGCCAAGGAAGATTCATTCGTCTGATTTTTCCTCGAACTTTCCAAATCGATTATTTGCATTCCTCAAAACAAAACACTTACAGCCAAAAACATGAAAGTAGGAAACATTTGACTTATTTCTTTTATACACTTCAAAAGGAGCTTTCTCTAGTATAGGCCTCAAGAATACTACTGTTAATAATATAGCGGGTAGTAGAAACTGCTTCTGCCCAAAATTGAGAAGAAATTTTGCTTTCTATCAAGAAAGTTCTAGCCATCTCTTGTAAAGATCTATTTTTCTTTTCCACAACCCCATTTTGTTTTAGAGTGAATGGAGAAGAGAAAACATCCTGAAAACCAGATTCATCACAAAACTTCACAAAGTCCTGATTTTCAAACTCACCTACATTGTCAATTGGTATGCTAGAAATAGCATAACCATTTTCATTCTGAACCTTCTTGGCAAATTTTGAAAAATAGGAAAAGGTTTCAGACTTACTTGCCTAAAAGTATACTCAAGTGAAATGAAAGTAATCATCCACAATTATTAGGCAATATTTCTTTCCACCAATACTCTGAGTTATTGTTGGTCCAAAAATGTCCATATGGAGTAGCTGCAAAACTCGACTTATAGAAACTTGATTTACTAGTTTAAAGGAACTTCTTACTTATTTTCCCAAGACGTAGGGAGTGCATAATTCAGACTTCTAATAAGCTAGATTAAGAAGGCCTTGAACCAGCTTCTTAAAAGAAACTTTAGCAATTTGCTTCATATTAACATGACCAAGCTTCCGATGCTAGAGACTTACTTCATCTTGAATAGAAATAAGACACTGAGAACTTTCTGGGTTTATGTCTAGAATGTATATGTTGCCATGCCTTTGCCCAGTAAAGGATTGAGAGAAATCTTGACTTGTTCTAGAACAAATGCCTTCTTGGAAGTTTATTCCGAAACTAGTATTACAAAACTGACTTATGCTCGGTAGATTGTAGTTTAAACCTTCCACCACGGAAACATTGTTAATAATCAGGCTTCCAATCTTCACAATTCCACATCCTACAATTTTTCCTTTGTTGTTTCCTCCAAAAAAATATTTTCCTCTATTTAGTCTAACAAGCTTTATGAAGCAGCTTGAGTCTCTGTCATATGCCTCGAACAGCCCATATTCAAATACCATTTGATCTTTCTTTTAATAGTCACTGTGATCAAAAGGAAAACTCAAACTTTCTTTGATACCCAAATTTTCTTAGGTCTAGGAGAGTTAGTATTAAAGACAGTCTTTGCCCAATCATTCTTAACCGGTCTTCAAACCGTGGGACATTCTTTCTTGAAATGTTCGAGCTCTTACACTTCGAACATCTTAGTGCATTTCGGCCAACAGGTTTTACAAAAAAAAAAAAATTGAAAGTGGTTTTTTTTAAAATCCCTTTACAGGTCTTTGTTTAATTTTCTATTTTACTTTGGGAAAATCAATTAACATAACAGTTTCTAAAGTCATACCCAAACTAGATTTGTTAAAATAGAGTATTTGAGCTGAAAGAATTTTCTCCAGTTTTTGGATCATTTTAAAAATCCTTTTTGTGATACTTAAAATATCTCTTTTCAAAATAGCATTTTCCTTTGAAAGAAAATTCTAATTTTCTTTCAACCTTTGTATTCGAACTTTAAAACTTTTCTTTCCAAGAAATTTCATGTTGCCTAAGCTTAAAATTCTCCCTTTTTAGTTCGCAAATCCTTTTAAGAGAGGATTTAAGACGAGGCAAAGTTCATCTATATACTTAGAGACTTTAACAAGAATTTCTAAGTTACTAACCTCAATTTCTTTGTTTGAGTTTAAATCAGTGTCTATTTCTGATTCTAAGTCTAATTCTGAATGAGCCATCAGACATATGTTAGCATATTCTTTTTCACTTTCCTCACACTCGGTGTCACTCCAAATTTCAGCTTTGAGAGCCCTTTTGTACTTCTTAGATTTTCATTTCTTCTTCTTCAACGGATGACAGTTTGGTCTAATATGCCCATTTTTCTTGCACTCGAAGCATATAACATCCTTGTTAGTTTCATTGTCCTCCGTTAGTCTCCTCTGAAAATTCTGCATGCCCTGCTTCTTCCCGTTAAATCTTCTTCCCTTTCTATTCAGCTCTCTGAATTTCTTAATCATAAGCACCAGCTCCTTATCATATATATCATCGTCTGAATCTTGCATCATCAGAATCAATGTTAGACTTTAAAGCAATTGATTTCTTACCTTTAGGATCTTCTTCATCATTTATCTGCTTTACTTCGTATGACTGAAGCATGCCTATCGGTTTGTCAACTAATAGAGGCACGATCCTCTAAGTTTCTCTAATTAAAGTCTTCACATGATTCCAGTCTTTCGAAAGTCCACGCAGCAATTTGTTGACCTTCATTAGTCTAGAAATTGGCTGACCTTGATATGTCAGGCCATTCACAATTTCTGTAAAGCAACTGAACATATCAGCTATAGATTTTCCAGGCTTCATTTTGAATGATCCATACTGTCCAAGCAGAATGTTTATTTTTGTTTCATTCACACGATCAGTCCCTTCATAAGTAACATGTAATCTGTCCCAAACTTCTTTTGCCATTTCACAAGAAGAAATTTAGTTATATTTAATGAGAGATAAGACACAGTATAAAGAATAGATTGCTTTTACATCAATAGCTTGTCTCTTGGTAATTTCAGCTTGTGTTGTTTCGTTAGTATCAATAACTTCTTTCCATTTGTCTGAAGCTGATGTTACTTTATGATTGATCCATTTTTCAACAACATCCCACTCCAAGGGATCTCTAGATCTGAGAAATGCTTTCATCTTGTTCTTCCATACATTGTACTCATTTTCGTCAAAGTAAGGGGGTTTGGTGTTGCTTTGACCTTCAACCAAACCTGGAGCCAAGATACTAGCCGTAAAAGATCTTTAGCTTAGAAGTAAAGCACTTCAATAAGTAAGAAAACGAGCTCTGATACCAATTGAAGCGCTAGTATAAACACCTAGAGGGGGTGAATATGTGTGAAGACAATTTTCATGAAATGTAATAAGAATATTTTACTTTTGAAACTAAGTCTAATGAATAGCAAACTTTGAAAGAGTTTAGACTTTAACTATTAAATTGAAATACGAATATTGTAAAGGGGTTCAGGGAAGAGAAAAGGAACACTGAATTTATAGTGGTTCAACTTAGATTAAGCCTATATCTACTCTCCCACACCATCAGTCTTCTGGCTAGTTTCCATTATAAATCAAAAGAGAATTTACAATATTGCGATCTCAACTTCTTAGTAAAGAATCTCTACTACTCTCACGAAGTCACAGTATAAATTTTTTTTATTTTTTGATGACCTAGGGAAACCTGTAAGCCGACAGCCGGCGGGCAAAACCTGGGGCCCACGGAGGAACCCACCACCCCCGTGAAGCGAGTAGGTCCACCTGCAACGTGCTGGAGATTCGAACTTCTCCCCTTCGTAAGGGGGAGAAAGCCCGAAGCCAGCAGCGCCACTCAGTGCAGTGGTAAGTCACAATATAAGTTTCTCTCTCTTTTGAGTACAAATTTGATCACAGTATAAGGAATAACAAGTAAATGGGAAGTTTCAGACTTTGGAATTCTTCTTTCACGCACTCTTTCGAATGACTGGAGAGGTTTCCTTAAATACTCTTTCATGCATTTTCAACTGTTGGCACTTTCCCAAGGAATTCTTTTAATCAACCCATTGGATAGAATCAATTAAAGAGATCTTGAGCCGTTTGAAGATTGTGATAAAAGTCCGTCAATCATGTTTACCCATACAATTAGGAAATTGGTTCCCATAAGTAGATTCTTTTCAAATAAGCTTGCTATCCATGATGATTTGTTGTTTCCAAATTGATTCCAATAAAGATAACCAATATGGTAGGTGATATGATCACCACCCTCAGCGGCGCAGCTAGCTTGGGCTCTCTCTCCTTCACGAATGGGAGAAGTTCGAATCCCAGAGGTGTCGTTAGGGATTCTTACTTGGAGTACTGTGGTGGTGGGTCCTGCAGTCGCTCCCTTAGGGTTTGCTCGAAAGCTGTCGACTTACGAGGTTCCCTAGTTTACCAAAAAAAAAAATATATATATATGGTAGGTGATATTTCAAACCATAAAGCAATATATATCCTATACGAACTGAACTCTCGAAGAAAGAAAGATAATCTCGAGTCTAGTTAAGTCTTCATCCTTCACTTGGGTTCAGTTTGGAACTTCGTCAGAGTGAGTAGACTTCTGTTGTAAGATAGACTTTGACACAAATGTCCGGCAATCTTCAGAATAGAACTTAGATAAGTTTTGTGAGCTTCAAAACATCATATGAATTTTCTCCAACATCTTTAACTCAGACAATTTTCAGAATTGCTATTATATGATGCTAACACAATAAGGAACCTAGAAATGAGAGCCATTTTCTGGATACAATTGAGTTTCAAATTTCATCTCACGAGTGTGCAACACCGTTTACAGCAATTTATGTCCAACTTGTGACATGAACAATGCAAAATAATGGATCGGTACAAAGGCAATTGGTAACTTCTAAATGATTTGGCAGCTAAAGGGATTTTTAAGAATTTCCCTCAGTAAACTGAAATGCAGACAGCTCGGAACAATGACCTGCCGACTCACCATTACTACCTCTGAGATATAAGACAATATTTCCTTCAACCATGTTTTATCGATCATTTCTAGTGGAAACATCCACAAGAGAGAAATCCTTGGGGTTCCAGCTAAATTAGTTCCCGCTTCGTTGGTAGAGTAATAAAGGGCCTAAAAGGAGCTTTCTAAAGAGTCCTAATGGGAGCCTGATCCTTCAGTTATTCACAACTTAATAAATTTACATCTCTTCTTGCTCTGATACTTGAGCTATCTAGGCTAAAGTTGCTTGGTTCTTTGCTCGCTAGACTATTACTGGTATTCCACCCCGAAGTATGATACAACGAGACCTCAAAGAGAACCAAATGGAATCCTGAGGATAGGGTGGGGAAGCTTGTAAAATTTGGAAAACTGAGATTATCATGTCAAACTGAGATACTCCCAGGCTCACCTCGTCTCAAGTTATTGTGAATGAGAGGCCGCCAGAAGGGCAGCTCCAATGCCTGAGCCGTCATTCAAAAGCACAATCACCGTGTTCTCAGCAACTTCAGGTCCCAGCAACTCCCTGAAAGTGGCCTCCACGCAGTTCCGGAATTTGGTGTAGTGCTCGAACAGACCTCCATCCAATGCTATAACTGATCTCTGCTTCTCCCCGTCCCTAAGGGTATCTCTTCCCGGCTTCTTCAGGATGCTGAATATCCCGGCAGCAGCAAGACAAGCACCTCGAGTGGTGACTATGTCACATAGTTCAACTACAACTTTCATCGTTCTCTAGGTGGTGTCAAATATTGAGGATGGACAAATCAGCATTAACTATAGGGGGACTCAGCAATTCCTAAATTTGGGAAATGAATTTAGGAAAGTGAAGCATTAAGTAGGGATTTATGGATTCAGCTGTAGATAATTGCAGATGAGAGAAAAGAACCATCTTTCATTGTTCCCGGAACATGGGCCATTATATTTGCATTTTAACTCCCAGAATACGGGTTCGCCCCAGTGGCCACCCTTCCAACATGGAAGGGGGAGGTGAGGGGTTCAAATCCCCACCTTCTCAGGAGGGGATGGGGGTAGGGACGCGTACGTTTAAGAGTGGGTTGCGACTCCCACGCCCTGCAAGCGGCAGGGCACAAGTCTGCGAGTGAGTGTAGAGTAGGAATAGAATAGGACTGACCAAAAAAAAAAACTCCCAGAATACCCAACCGTCACAATCAATCCACGCTGTAAATGTGGCATTCACTTGCAATTCATATAATTAGAGATTACTTTTTCATTTGTACTAGACAGAACGGAAGTGAAAAAGCGATGCTATTACAGACACCACAGGTATGATATTAAGCTGCAGATAGGCTGATACCTCCAAGATATCGCTCAGTTTTCTCTCACCACCATAAGATCAGGAGACGTGTCATGATGCATGGCAGACATGTCAGGAGTCCTGCAAATTGGGACAGAAGTTTAAGGAAACCCAACCAAAAAGTGCTGATTACTCAGCCATTCTCCACAACGCTACCCTGACAATTTCTCCGAGGTACATGCCAGAAATCAGCTACTCATAAGTCTACCAATAACAACAAAATGATGTTGTACATCTTTCTTAAACTATACATTCATGAGGCACATGAGATAGAAAAAAGAAGTGAAGCCACCTGCTCTCCCGGATTCAGACTCTCGTCATCCAGGGTTTGATCATATTCTGTCAGTGGAAGGTGTGACGACTGGAAGTTGCCCCATTCTATGTTGATAATCTAGAAGGACAAAGATGTTTGATCACCCACCATACATTTGCCATGCTCAGTAAGTTCAATCGACCTTCTTTCAAGCAAAGCATTTTAATTCTGGAAAAGTAATAAATAAATCCAGCAGTATAACAGGACGATCCAGAAATGAGATGAAATCAAGTTTGACAAGTTGATTACAGAAGACCACAGCAAGATTATTGGATCGTTTCTACTTTGATTTGCAATAAGGGGATCGAACAGTCTATGCAACATCATGATAACAATAGAGATGAAGTAGGCTTTGTTTGGTAACACAGAAATTAATGGCTCAAATTTAAGTGCTGGTGACTTTGAGTGCTGAAAATTTAAAAGGAATTTGATAATGCCTGACTCGTGAGCACTGAAAACTGTTAATTTATCACCAAACATGGAACGTGAACATTTTTGGTAGGCAATAGCTACATAATTGGGAGGATTTGGGCATTTATTGATAAAAAATTTCTTCATTGAATTCATTCCTTACTTAATATATCAAGTGAAGTTTTGACTTATCTAAATCTACTAGTTTGTTAGTTACTGTTATCACATAAGCCTAATCTCACAAAAAGTTGAAGTGATCTTCGTGCCAATGAGTGAAAGACTTAAGAAGGAAAAAAAAAACTTACCGTTTCTCCCGATTTAGGCAGAGGGCCATGCCACTTGGGAATGGCATGTATCCGCTCAACATAAGCAGCATTGTTCCACTACCCAATATGACAACAGCAACAACATCCCGATTGTTATATCTACCTCCACCCAACGTTCCAATTGTATCATTAACCTACATCAACTAAGTAATTTAAGGAATCCTGACTATAAATCACATTTCAAACCAGTTGACAGAAAATGCTAAGCACACAATAGTAGCACCCAATTCTTCTTCCTTTTTTTTCAAATAAATGGTGCCCAGTCCAGATTGATGCCATAGAGATTCGACAAGTTGGACATATAAAAATCTAAATAGATCTCTTTTGGTTTCAGCTAAACAATTAAGAAAAAACTACACTTACCAAAGCGGCCACACGCATGTCAAGGCCCACTCTCTCCATAGCTGTATTCAATTCACTGACGACATCTTCTCCAACCTCCTCAGATATCCATAAGGGAAAGAGAACACAATGGGTCAGATAATAGACATCAGAGTTTGTATAGGCAAGCACGTAGGATCTCAGAAAATCAGATGATATGACAGACTTAATCTTCCATTCATGCTTCTAGGTTAATAGATCGCTTATACAAATGAACCTGTACAAATCCTTATTACACTTGCTTTGCTAAATTTTTTTTGTCATAGGCGAAGGCAATTTTAGAGTTGAACCACACAAAACCAACAATGGTACAGAGCACTCCCAGTCATTTCTCTACAATCTCCAGTTAGCTCACCCATCTGGTGATATAAGCAAGATCTAACGGAGAGATATGAATAACTCATACAAAGAGATTCTCATATTTCACTGCAATGCAGATATGGAAGACTTAATTCTTATTGGAAGCTACTGGGCAATTTCACAAATGAACTTCAAGTGGCATATTCTCATGTTCTCAAACTTGTTTTTTTTTTTTTTTTTTTTTGTCGTCGGTCTGCTTCACGCCTACTCTACATTCACTATCGAGACTTTTGCCCTGCCTCTTGTAGGGCGTGGGAATCGAAACCCACTCCTGAAACTTACGCGTCCCCATCCCATCCCCCTGAGAATGTGGGGATTTGAACCCCTCACCTCCCCCTTCCATGATGAAAGGGTGGCCATTGAGGCGACTCTTTTTTTCTGTCCTACTGAACAGTCTCTAGTATAAATGAGGGCGACGGTCATCTCTTGAAAGAGAGAATTTAAAAACAAGCTTGAAATGAGTGTCATTCGAAAGTGGACCCACATGCATAAGTGGCTGGAGGTGGATGGATCTGCCAGCATGCATCGCTTTCGGATACCAGGATGTAAAAAATAGGCATGACAGCAGTTAATCACAAGACATAGTAATGGAATGAATGTAATAGGCTGTAAAAGACAAGTTAAGATAGTTATTATCACCGCATCTTCTATTGAGAATCCTTTCGTCCATTTAATTAGAGTCCCAGATGCGATCGATGATTGCCTAACCGGAAACGAGAAGGTAAAACCAAGCTCCCTCTGTCTACCAGGGTAAAGATGCGAATCTTCACCTTCTGTAGCAACAGATTTTACTAATGCCATGGCGATGAAATCAAACAATTCCTATAAGAAAGGAAAGAATAGTTAAAGAACAATAACCCACACGAATTGGTACATCATGCGCCTAGATGATGATACTCGATTATTAGCCCACTTTCATTGACATTCCTTGTCATTAGTATCATCACCTAGGCGTATGATGTACCAATTCGTTTATCCTTAAAAAATAAAATAATAAATAATAAATAATAGAATTAATCGGGACTTAGATCTTTGGTTTTCCATTTTCTTCTAACTCCAGTTCGCCCAATTAGGCCGATTTAGTCTAAAATTAGTTATGTAAATAATTCGACATTTTCTAAATAATATGCTTGCTATCATAAGGTTCCCTAGGCTTGCCATGCGACCTCGACTCCCACTTGATTTGTCGAGGACCCATCATTCTTTGATGAAAGCTTATTATTTTCAAGGGATAATGACATAAATAGTTCTTAAATTTTAGCCTAATGTGCAATGTTGTCCTTATATTTATTCAATGTAATCCCTAAACTTTAATTCAATATGCAATATCATCTATGAAATTTTAATTTTTTTTTAATACAATTATTATACTTTTAGTATATGTTTGATTTAGTACCTGAACTACAAGAAAATATTCAATAAAATGACAATATTGAGTTTATCGTGACCTAGACATTTGGGTCCCAAAAAGTACAATGCAAGCAAACTTGGACAAATTGTTTCCTTTCATACTTTTTTGGGTATTTTCTATTTATAATAATCAAGTTCCAATGAATCATTAAATCACGCGGATCTCATTTGATCTAACTATTTATATGACGAGTGGACTAATGTAGAATATGGTGTATCTCGCAACTTTTCATTTTCTTCGCGCTTAGGTCCACCCCAATTAGGCCGAGATACCAGAAGCATCCGAGCGGGTGATTTGTTCGGTTTCATAAACTCTGTTTTCCGCGAGTTGGATAATCCCCACAGTTCACATAAACCAAAACAAAGAAAAAACCAAGAACATCTTCCTACATTGCGACTTGTGAGCTGTTCTTTAGCCTATTTAGGTTTTGTCCTGAGTCCACTTTTCGCCAATTTTTACCAGGTCCTATTTTTTATTTTTTATTTTAGTTAGCTCTACTCTACTTATTTTGGACTTTCATTTTCGACTTTTGTCCCGTCTCCTTGTAAATGATGGGATTCGAAACCCACACTTGAAATTAAATCGTCCCCACTCCTACTCCTGAGAAAGTAGAGATTCGAACTCTCTATCTCCTCCTTTTATGTTGGAAGAGTGACCACTTCAAAAACCCCATGATTATCGGGTCCCATTCAATTGGAATTTTTTGCGTGCGGTGCCAAAGGGTCATTTTTTTCGGTCCACTGTTCAAGAAGTTTATCCGTGTCCTCTGTCGAACCTGCAGCCGAACAGGCTGTCTCTTCTCGTCAGTCCGTGTGCCGCCACTCCTCTCTGTGGGCTTAGGGAAAAGCCCGTATCAGTTCTGAATATTAAACTTCGATTTGAGAATATGTAGGGGGAACGGGGAGTGAAAGAGGTGAGATGATTCAACTAGGTAAGATCTGGCCAAGTCTCAGTCATCATCAAACTAAATGGAATTTACGACTGTAGCATTACTTCATTCTTTGGGGGAAAGGAGAAAATCAAACTACCTACTCACATCAAACGGCGAATTTGACTCGCGATTTCTTGATAAGAAATCATGAGAGGTTCACGCCGTTGCAGCTTGCAGGAGATGCGCATGACCAAGCGGTCGGACGACCGGATGCCAAGGGGGGCGTACGTAGCAAAACATTGGGCCGAGACATCAAATCGAACTCGATACGAATTCGTTGAACGGGTCAAAAAGATCCACTCGAATGGAAAAAAAAAAGGATGGTTCAACAACTCATCAATTGGGCCTTCAACTGATTATAAGAAGAGGACATAATGGGACGGGTCGGGCCTTCAGGATAAATTGGCCCATGATTTTTAGGATCTTGCTCCGTAGAAATCGTTGGGCATCACGCCCGTCGCCCGCTACCAGTTTACAGGTGAAAGTCCCCCTACTGATGATGACGGCCCAACATTTTAGGCATCATAATTTTCTCTGTCGAACACCAGACGTCATTTACCCTTTCGTCTAATGAAAAGCATAACATTTAAAGGGCTCAAATGTTTTTATCCAGGAGCACACCACCACCCCCCTCCTCCTTCAAGCCGACCAAGGCGTATCAGGTCGATATGTCGGTAAAGGGGCTAAAATATTTTTCCAGGAGCACTTTCCTTGGTAGCCCCATCTGAAATCGATTGTGCGCGACGAGAATAAAACTTTTTGATTTCTTGACCACTGGCTTGCTAGTTAATCTTCTCGAAGCAATACCGGTCAAATCGCCGTTGCATGCTTCACTCGAGATTCAAAGGTTGGCCATTTGACTCAGACATTTTGTCTGGCCGATCTATAAGGAATGTAAGATCCGTTCGTGGGTTTGCAACTTGCAACAACTACAAGAACCGTACGTTAGTCTAAACAACAGTCACTTCTTTTTCATGGAGACTAAAAAACAAAGGCTTATTTTTTCTGCTTGAATGAAAGTTATTGAAATCAGAAATGATTACAAATCGATCATGCGATCACTCAGGACAAACGGACTTAATAGACACCCTTGACTACATAATTTTCAGTAGTTTTAGAGCTTCATTATGCTATGCAACAATTTATGGAACCCAATTACATCTCTTTTTACAAATTTTATCAATTTTTGATTAACATTTCTCTTGGCTCTGAGAATGTCCTCGTATACAGATTTTATTAGGCAGTCTTGCTCAGCTCCAATTCCAAAAGTGAGCTACCTTGAGTCGATGAAGGAAAGATCAAAAGATTTATCCCAAATTGATACCCGATGATGTATATACCCCAAAGTAACTTCTATCTCACAAAAAATCTTAAATTGATGTCCCATAGCACATTTACTTTGAACTCATTTTCATCATGCAAAAAAAAATAAAAATTCCAAGTTGGCACCTTGACCCAACTCTACCATCGGTTAATATTGAGCTCAATAATCCCATTAAAATGCATACGTGTCGACACACGTGGCAGATGATTGTATGACGGATCACATGTAGTAGACAACTGTACAACAGATCGGATGTGGAAAATGACAAATTGATGTGGAATATGTATGCATTTCAATGGAAGGTGGATTTGGGTTAAGAATAACGATTTGGGATTTTTCATGAGATGAAAGTTAATTTGGGGTGAATATGCCATAGAGGTCCTACTTAAGGGCTTTTTTTTGTGGGACAAAAAATAGTTTGAGGTGACTATGTCATGGGGTACGGATTTGAGATTTTCAATGGAATTAACCTGTGAAAGAATTTGAACTTCAAGCCTCGGAAAACATAAGCTTCCTAGGATAAATTTCATAGCAGGACTTAATCATAAGAAACCAATTTCTAGGAATCTCTAATCTCAATTAATTTCAATGCAAAACGTAATAATAAGAAAGCAATCTCAAGATATTTGTAATTGTCTCACTGTCATCCTCAGCTAATGTCATTACATAACCAAAACATAGTAAGTGATGTCGTGGCTGTTAGGTTTGACTCGGTTAAAACAGTTCTCTGCTTTGATTAATTTTTTCTCTTACCTTCTTTTTAGCAAGCTGTGTTTCATATCATTCACCTTACTTTTTAAGAAGTGTCAATTCGGAGGGCTAAGAATCATCTCTTTTTACATTGTTTAGAAGCAGGTGTGTTTCGGATTGGATATATGTGTTCGCCCCAAGTTTTTGAAGCGTGTGACTTCCAATAATTAAGATCATGTTAATGCGAAATGTCATCATTTAATTGATGATATTAATTTGAGAGACGATTCAACTTGACTGAAAAGAGACTTTCGTTAGACATAACTAAGTTATTGCTACTTAGTGAGTGTATGTGTGGTTGAAATTCTCGCCGCATCATATATTGGGATCGCCGATCGATTAGCTATGTTTTGTTAGACTGACTTTCGTGTTGCTGTCTTATTTTCTAATTTCCGCTACCAAAAACAAAATAGTAAAAGTGTGAAATACCAAATCATAACTCCACATATGAATAGGATTTCACGTGTTGCACATAACTTTCTTCAACGAGTCTAACGAGCAGTTCTAATTTTCCCCATGTACATCATAACGTGATGGGAGGGGCAAGGAGAGTCAAAGCTTTCCACCATCTCGCTTGCTTTAGCTGCATTTTTCCCAATTATTTATTCCCATCCAAAAGGAAGGGACATGGCAAAAGCCAAAAAACCCTACTCAAAAGGTGAGCTAGTTAGGTGACGGAATTAGCGTGATAAACGAAAAGAATTTCTAGTCGAAATTAATTCAACGGAAGACCTCGTCATGAGGCATCCACGCACCTTTACATCCTTTTAGAAAGTCGAGCTTACCATACCGACACTTTTTATCTTAAATTAAAATTTTAAGAGTGGGAGTGAAAAATAAATCAATCCTAATTGATTGATTATTTGGAAAGCCCACATCCTGTTAGGGCTAGAACTATTATCTAGAGGGAGGTGAATGGATAAATATACAGAATATAAACAAATAAATAATTTTGAAGTCATTATTTCAAAAGATCAATGTTTGATGATAAATTATGCAATGAAGTGATGTCGCTTATATCCAAGCGCTTCTACTTAAAGCTAATGTTACTTATACCTAAACTGATAGGATCACTATCTTACACCAAAGCACGCACTTATGGCACTATTCACACCTCTAAAATGATTACAATTTCATATCAAAAAGACAAATGTGTAATACTGAAGCTCTTTTTGAATTTGGGAATTGCAGGCTTTAGATCTCTTATTCAATTCGGCATCACTATCTCCTTTTATACACTTGTTCTCCTAGCCGACCGTTGGATAAAAATTCTGAGGATCATTCATCCAATCAACTAGTTAGACTTGAATGATACAAGAACATATAATTGCTTCTAGGATAGCAATATTAGAATCTCCTTTGATTCGGTTACTCATACAACTAATATTATGTCTCCATAAGATGAGTTCCTCATATGGAAAGTCCGTCTCATCTCAAAATGATTGCCACATGGATTACGAATCTCTAACAAGAAAGGATTATATGGATGTGCATCCTTCCTAGACAATCAATAAATAGAAAGAAATCTGGCCAAATTCCTAGCCGTTACATTTTATAAAATCCAAGCGTATTGCGAAGATTTGAGATCTTCTTATATCAATTGACAATGAAGTGTAATACTTGACAGTCCCCGTACAATTTATACTGTTGTCCTTGATTATCAAGACATAACGCAATCATGAACATGGAGAACCGGAATCTCTAATAAGTCTTTGAATTTGATGAATATGGTCTAAACATATTTTCTTCCAATAATAACACCTGGAAACTTATTATCAAAATCGATAAATATATAATGAATGTTTTGCCAACTTCAAAATCAATTAGGGAAATTTCCTACATATCCTATAAATTACGGTTGAAAGCTAATCGAGTGCTAAGCGCGAGATACCGAAATCAACCCGTATCTGGCTTGCTTGCTTTTTCCATCCTGCTCCAGAAAAACGAAAAGAAAAAAGGGTCCGGTCAACGATCAACGCTGGAGGAGTTCCAGTTGTTCCCCAGAATTTTCTCGGCGGTAATGGCATCCCTATCTGTAGTGATCGGGGTCATAAGGTTGTGCTTAGGACAAGACAAGAGAATATTGTATAGACTCTACCACTTATGATGTGATGTGATGGATAAAATCAATTACAATATAATTATTGTACGAAAAATCCAAGTTTTCTTATGAGATTTGGTATAGGGATTCTTATAATTTCACTTAAAAAGTCATGAGAAATCTTAATGTCTAACGACTCTATGCAAATTCATCCGAATGATATATATTATACTTTTCAGTTCGTCTGTGACTCTAAATAACTACAGTTGATCTAATAGCATATGTTGTAACGGTTATTCTTATGTAAATATACTTTCTTTTCCCTTCTTGAAATGAAAAAGAATAAGCCAAGATAGGTCATGATCCATGAATGTAAACCTAGCAACATTTTTGCCTTATGCAGATGAACAAACTTGTCGTTATTTGGCTTGCCGTTAAAGTAATATGCAAAACCATTAAACCTTGCAACATTTAGAGCGTGAATGATAATTATTTTGTTTCAAAATTAATTTATGGCTAGAAATAGATTTTTTTTAATTTATTCCATGGATGAATTTATGAGCAAAAATGGATATTTGATTACCATACAAAATTTCTAATATTAAAATAAAAATCTGTTTGAGAATGACACTAAATTTCTCACCCCCAAAAGCCAGTGGGAGGCAATTGCGGATGGACGGCCAGCGATCGGCAGGCAACAGGCAATCAAAGTCTGGTGACTAAAGTTTGACTACTGATGCTAGACATACGAGATTAGAGTCTGATTGCGGATGTCAGACATCTGGCGGCCAATGTCAGACATCCGACGCCTAGCGTCCAGCAACGAGCAACTGGCGAGAGGCATTTGGCGGCATGGGGCCATCATCCACTGTCCAGTGTTCGTAATGAGGGTCGACGTCCGGTGGTCAGTGGCGGGCAATCATCAGTAGGCAAGCAATGATGAGTGGGCAACGAATTAGTAGCAAGATTGAGAATTTTTATTTTTCATTTTTGTTTCGAAAATAGAAAAGAATAAAAATTTTACTCTTATTTATATTTTAAATCTATTTCTAAAGTAAAAGATTATTTTAGAAATTGAAAAAATAAAATTGAAATTGCGTTATAATGAATTTTTATTTCGAACTTACTTTCGAGTAAATAATAAAAAATAGATAAACATAATAATTATCATGCAACCCTCATCCTTAACTATTACAAAACCAAGTATATCAAAGGTTTGTGTGCGCAAGGCAAAGCTGACGCGCAAGGCAAAAGCTGACGCAAAACCCTACATGGGTACGTTTGGAAAGACTTTTGGGAAAAATCTTTAAGGAAATGCAAATGCCTGTTTAGTAAACTATAATTTAAAAGTGCCTTGAGAAGCAACTTTAGGGAATGTTGTTTGGTAAACACATGTTTGGGAAATCCTTTGGCATGACCAATTTAAGCTTTTTAATTTTTTTTAAATTGAAAATTAAAAAATGACTTCTTTTATATATTTTCGCACTGAGGTGTAAAGTAAAAAAGATATATTAATAAATTCATAAGTAAAAAAAAAAAAATACATGAATGTTGACTTTTCTCAATATAAAAAAAGTAATTTCATCATAATAAACATGGTTACATAGACATCGAAAAAGAAATAGATTTTCATTGAAAATTACAAGCGTCCTCAGGTGTTTACAAAACTCATTGCTATTTGATCAAGTGAACGTGTCATGTCTGAAAATAAATTATCATTTGAAGTGTTAGCCCCCTCATTTGTACTATCAAGATCAACTAAATATTCATAATTGGAATCCAAATCCACTCTTGCAAAACATCTATCATTGACCGCCTTTCCACCTAGCTACAACAATTTTTACTTGTTTTTCAAACAGAAAACTTGGCATATACTTTAGAATTTTTCTTCTTCAATATACCAAAAACTCACACAATTTTCGATCGTAGTGAAGAATGAACACGATTGAATACCTCTCGATAACCTATAGGGGAGCGCCTGGACTCTAAGCAAAGAGAGAAATGGAGAGGCGAATCAAGCAAAGTAATCACATGACTATAATTCTCACAATATTCGCATGAGATTCACAATCAATGTTTCGTTAAAACCCACTTCCATCAGCGCAAGCAATATCTCCAACCAAATATCAAAGTTCTAAACGATTAAGAAAGTTTCCGCCTTTTAGCCTGATTTTGCAGGAGAAAAAGAAAACTACAGCTCGACAAGACGTACCCATCATCGTCGGAATTTCAGAAACAACGGACCTAACAACAAAAACAATCCAAATTTGGATCCATGAACATCTATACCTTGTTGAGTTTGCCATAGTGAAGGAGAGGGATTAAAAGTAAGATGAATATCCTCCTCTTCCAAAACAGTCCCAAGCTATGACGTAAACCTTAAATCTCTCAAAAGGCGGGGATATTGTGACGACATAGTGAATTACATTTCATTCATATTAACCTTCTAATCCCTCCTAACAAACACGATGTGCGCTTGGTTCATCATTTTCCCTTCATCTATTTTTCCCTGGGTAATCAGCTTGACGCCTTCTTTTTCATCAAAACCACCCCATCCAAAGTAATGTCCTACTATGAGTAACACAGAAGAATCAATTGGGAATTCTTGAAGGCACAGTCCATTCCAATGAGAAATTGAATACGTCCATCCTTCAAAACTATTCCGAACTTAAAATTAACTATATTCTAAGAATGCACAGCAAAGATCACATCTTTGCCTATATAATAACACTCAATTTAGGCATAAATTAGATACCAGGACGTGCAACGCGAACGTATAGAATTCCAATTCACTACAAAATTGAAACGAAAAAGGAAAACCGAAGAGACCATACTACTTGAACAGAAATAATATAATCGCCAAATCTCATCTCGAGTTCATATTGAACTAACAAAATTCCAGAAATTACATTGATTCAGATGACCATTGTCCAATAGCTACGACCACATCTATATCGAAATTTAAAAAAAGAAAAAAGAAAAAGAAACCAGGAGCTAGAAATCCCAACCAGGAAGCGCACCGAATTCACATCAGCAACCAATCTAAGGGGGCCGGAGCCGTTACCGAGCCTTCCATTTCTGCCTGATTTTGCAGGGAGAAAAGAAAACTACAGGCCGACAAGATGTACCCGTCATCATCGGAAATTTTCTGCCTTTTAGCCTGATTCTATGGCAGCTGCTACTGCCTATTGCGACATGCTACAGCAGTTGTAAGAAGAAGGCGACGAAGTGAAGGAGAAGAGGATAGAGAGAGAGGCCACCGGGGCTACCCAGATACCAAATAGATCAAACAAAAACAAAGAACGTGTTTCAACGAAAAGGATTCATCACCATCGCGAAATAGAAAGCTAGACCAAACAGTAGCGAACCATAGAGATCCAGACCTTCCAAGGGGAACGATCGAAGCGGGCGGAGAGGAATCGAAGCAAGGGAAAGGCACCAGGGGATCGAGTGCTGATCAAGCGACGGCGAGTAGTAAGCCGACGAAAGAGGGAACAGATTTCCCCAAATCTGGAGCAAGATATCGAAGAGAGTTGAGAAGCGTAGAGGGGAAGAGAACAGCGGCGTTCAAGTGGAAAAGAAATGCAGATGTTAGGGTTTCTATCTGCAAATGGTCAAATTTGGAATTTTGATAAAATTTTGGGGGTAACAAAGGAAAAACAAGATTTTTTTTTTTTTTTAAGTGTCCGTGGGCTTGCCGAGAATGCTAGAAAGCCAAGGCAGCCCCTTGCTGCCTTGGGCTTTCAGCATTGTGGAAGCCTATCATTTGCACGATGGACTTAGAAGAAGTTTGCCAAACACCACAACTTTGCCTCAAGGGCCTTTGAAGGCCTAAGGACCTTTGTGAATGCTAATTCCAAATGCAGCCTAAAGTGTTTGGAACACCACTCACGTGCTGGTATACCTTTCTCGGAAAATGGAGTACGAGAGTACGTGCAGCTCTCCGATGTTGAACTTGAACCTTGACCAGAGACTTTTACTTTTTGATTTTTAAATAGATTTTGTCGGCTTTTGCCTTGTCCCTTTCTTTGGTTGGAAAAACGAAAGTTTGGAAAATGTAAGGAAGCAACCATGAAGAAGATTGGCAACCATCGTTGACTCGTGGTGCTGCGTGCTTTCATTATTAACCAATCAGGTACATTCATCACTACTCTTATTGACTTCTTCTTCTTCCACTTTTTTTTAAATATTTTTTTTTTATTTTTTAATTTAACATTCAAGATAAACAAGTCGAAAATTAAAAGAAAAATGTGAATAAAATATGTTAAGCTGCTCATATTTACATCATAATGTAATAAAATAGTTTTTTTATTGGGAATTTCACAAATTAACCTATTATTGAGTAGTAGCACTGGTGAAAATTGAAAATGATTCCTTCGACTCCTTTAAGAAAGTTATAAATATTGTTAGGATTGTGAGTTGTGTCAGAAAAATTCCACATCTGAGAATTGATGTGGTATATGACAATTAATATATTTTAATTGACCCATAATTCATTGTTTTGAAGGTGAATCTAATTGGATCTATTTGACAGGCTTAAACTTGGCATTCTCCTTAGGTGAAGGAATAGAGCTCAGTACTTTAATCACCCGAACATGACTCTTTGCGGCAAAGTTCAATCATTGGCATTTACATGTATAAAAGAAATAGGGTGAATACATGAATATGATCCGAACCACACATGCCTATTGATGGTATCGACATTTATACATGATGGGCTTAAACTTGGCATTCTCTCTGGGTAAAGGTATTGGGTTTGGTATTTTAATCACCCAGACATGACTCTTTGTAGCAAAGTTTAGCCATCAGCATTTACATGTATGAAAGAATTGGGGCAAATGCATGAATCTGATCCCAACAACACGTGCTTGTTGACCGCATAAAAAAAAAAAAAAAAAAAGATTTCCTGGCCCTACACAACTGGGCGCTCTTAAAGTAAGGTGAACGATATTGAACTTTGACTGACTGAAAAGAAGGTGAGATTATTACATAAGGATACTCTTTTGATTAGATCTTGCATTGAAATTGATTGAAATTAGAGATTCTTAAGAATTGCTTTGAAATTCATCCTGGGATGTTAATACTTTCCGTGGTGTGGAGATTCTAATTCCGTCGCCAACTCAAGTAGCTTTCTTTCAGAATTGCAGCCGAGCAAGACTATCTAATAATATTCCATATATAAGGAAATTGGAAGAGCCAAAAAGGAATGTTGAGCCCAAAAAAGAAGAAGATGTGATTGAGTCAAGGGGTGTTTATTAAGTCCGTTTGTTTCAGTGATCGCATAACATATTTTTTTACTCATTTATGTTTTGACTATTATATACAATCAAGCAAACGAGAGAGAGAGAGAACAAGTCTTCGTTGTTTTTTTTTTTTTTTTTTTGATATGATGGTAATAAGTCTTCGTTGTTTAGTCTTCAGTGAAAATTAGTACGTGTTGCTTAGGGGCGCGTTTGGTAACGATTCTCGTTCCGGGAGGCGATTCGATCGAATTGATTCTTTTTGATTACATTCTGAACCGATTCTAAGCATTTTAAGCCGTTTGGTAATTGTCCAAAATTTTTGATTACGGAATAGAATTGCGTTTGAATACCGTGTTCATTAATTACGTTCCAAATCAATTTCTTTTAATTTTTAAATAATTTTTTTTACTTTTTTCCTTTGTTTTCTTTTCTTTTTTTTTTTTTTTTTTTTTTTTTTCATTTTCCTTTTTTTTTTTTCTTTTTCTTTTTTTTTTTTTCCTTTTTTCTTTTCTTTTTCTCATCTTCTTCTTCTTCTTACGGCTCGGTCCGCCGGACCGGCGACCGGCCGTGCACGAGGGCCGGCGACCTCACCGGAGCGTCACCGCCCTCGGCGAGGCGGGCCCTCGTCGGCCGAGCCTCGCCCGCGGCGGCGAGGCTCGCCTAGCCCGCCGAGGCTCGGCCGAGCCGGATCCGGCGGGCCGAGCCCCACCGAGGGCCGAGCCGACCTCGTCGGGCCGGGCGAGGCTCGCTGCCCACCGGCGGGCCGGGCGAGCCTCGCCCTGCCACCGGTGGCCGGGCGAGCCTCGCCCCGGCCACCGGTGGGGCCGGGCGTCGCGAGGCTCGGCCTCGCCGGATCTGGCGAGGCCGAGCCTCGCCGCAGGGGCTGCGGGCCTCGCTCGGCCCGGCGAGGCCTCGCCCAGCCCCGGCGAGGCCCGCCTGGCCACTGGCGAGGCTCGGCCTCGCCCGATCCGGGAGGCCGAGCCTCGCCGGTGGTGGGCAAGCCTTCGGCGAGCTCGCCGGTGGCACGGGCTTGCCTCCGGCGGCTCGCCGGACCTCGCCCTGTCCAGCGAGCTCGCCGAGCGGCGACCGGCGGCGGTGGCGGCGGCGCGGCGGCGGCCGGCGGTGGCGGCCGGCGGTGGCGGCGGCAGGAGGTGGCGGTGGCGGCCGGAGGTGGCGGGCGGCGGCGGTGGCGGACGGTGGCGGGCGGTGGCGGGCGATGATGGATGGCGGTCGCAAGATGGCCGAAGGGGAGAAGAAAATTTATTGATTTTGATTCTCAAATTCGTTCCCCGGAACAAGAATCAACTTTTTTTGATTCTTGATTCTATTCCCAATACATTCTGAACAAAAATTTACCAAACACGATTCTAGGCCGAAACCGATTCTGGGAACAAAGAATCGAATTTGACTGTTGGGATGGTTACCAAACAGGCCCTTAGACTACCGGATAATGTTTGTAGTTGTCGAACCATCACACATTTCTTTTGATTCCTAGTTCCGAGGTTAGCAAGAAAAAAAACCTGAATGACTGCGAATTGATTCCTTTGGTGGAGCTAAGTAAATGCGCAAATTTTCCGTAGCATGATCCAACAATTGACGTGTCGAGCCTTCAACAGAGTTAGGAAGATAAAAACTCAATACATAGAGTCACATGTTCGTAAAATTCTAAAAGCAAATGAACATGTCGACAAGTAATATGATAATGAGAAAGAATATCGTCTCACAAAAGTTGATGATTAATAAACCAATTAAATTTTTAAAATTGACTAATTATAAATTTTATCTAATAGATCAAAATAAGATTGAGAATAAATTAAAATTAAAAATCTTAGAAAAAAATTCAGAACTAAATGTAGTAAATAAATCAAATAAATATGTTAGAGTATTCGATTTCACCATAACCATTAAATTTTAAATTTTCATATTATTATGCATACAAGAACAATATCAAACATATGATAATGAAATTTTCTAATCTATTTACTTTCTTATCTCTAGGTATAGCAAACCTACTATATTTATCAATTCACCATATCTCTACGTGAATCTTTTGGACCACTTTATCATTGAAAGCCACACAAATAACATGGTATGCATTTTTCCACATTTAGTTCATGGTTATATATATTATACAGAGCAATTGTAAATTATCACTTCTCGCCTCAAATATATACGTCAAATCATTTAACTAGTCATAAATCATTAAGCACAATAATGTATAATTAATATGAATGAAATCACTTGCAAAACAGAAAAAAAAAACATGAAATTCATATTATCATGGTCAAATTATATCTTTGCCCTATCAAAAGAAAATTAGAACATAATAAAAGAAGAAACAAGAATATAAATTATGGGTGGCGCTATTTTCCACCCCCTATATCACTAAATCCATCCAATTTTCACCAAAAAGACTTTTTGCCCTTTATCATTCAATTGCAATTTGTATTTGTGGTCCCAAATTTATTTACTTCCCCTTTTAAGTATTTCTATATCTATGTAGGATTTACTTACCATAATTAATAATTTCATATGTTTAGATTGTGTTTATTGTAAATTTTCCATGTATTTTAAAGGCCCTATATTATTATTATTATTAGATATTAGTTCCATGATAGTTTGTTTTGTGGAAAAGACATCTAGTTCTTTTCCACGTTGCTGATCGAATTCATAGATAAATTAAGTAGATGAAATTTAATTAAATCACAACATTGCATAAAGTAAATTTTTTTTTCAAATATAAGTGGCTTATCATTGTTTTGGATTGACAAAATTAATATTATATATGAACTGTTTACGAAAAAATATAAAGATATGTCATGTGCACAATGTTTTTAGTGTATTCCTAGATATTCCTTTAACATCTTACATGTATAAAATTATCTTGTCAATATAATAAGCAAAAAAAGATAAATACTTTGATATAGTAAATAAGGAGACTTGATATATATTTTAGACTAGTGAAATTAATAAAAGTTTCATTAAGAAAGTGAGCTTTAGAGATAAGAGGAACAAAAAAATTTACAAGTTACTATAAGATCAATGATAAAAAGAAATTTTTCAGTTTCAATTCTATATCAAAAATATATTTTTTCCTTACCATAAGTGACATAATTTTACACAAAGCATGTAAACCATTATTGGAATATATTATAATCCATTTTTCTTTAATATACTAAAAAAATATGTGAACTACTTGATTAAGGTAATTAACCTAAATTAAACCCAACATCTTGAATAAGAAAACAAGAATTCTATCACAACTTCGTATTCTCTCCAAAATACTTGAAAAACTCCCTAAATAATGAAAAAAAAAAAGATCTAAAAATAAAAATAGTTAATATCATGAAAACCCCAAACTAGTACATCTATGATAAATTTAACTCAAATGATCACCAAAAAAAAAAAACCCTAAACTAGTACAACTGTGATAAATTTACCTTAGATGACCACAAAAACTCCAAATTTGTATACTTATGATAAATTCAGCCAAAGTTAATTTTTTGACTGCTATAAATCCCAAACTGGATAACAAAACTGATATAACTCGTGACAAATGCAAAGTAAAATCCCAAAATGATATGTTAGTCAAATATCACATGTAATCCAACTCAGTAATTTGACAAGTAAAATTTAACAGAAACTAATATATGATAAATTTATTACAAGTGTACCAGTTGCTTTTTTGTGGTCAAAAATTAATTTTGGGTAAATTTATCACAGATGTACTAGTTTAAGATTTTCTTTTGTGGTATTAACACAAAATAAAAACCTAGCTTTTCCCCAAGCTCTCAATGTTATTCTATTTATAAGATAAATCAAAGGCTCCAAACACAAGGCAATTATGAATCACAATACCAATTCCTTCCATGATGTGGGTATCTCCTAAGAAACTCCTTGAATCATTCCATGATGCGGGTATCTATTAATAAACTCCTTAAATCATTCTTGTGCTTCATAACATGATTCATTATCCATATCTATAAAATTAGTAATATTGCTATGCATTTTTGTAGATTTTGCAAGTGGAAAGATCTTACTGAGAAATTTTTAGGCCTATCATTCCATGCCATGGTTGATCCTGCAGGTAGAGAAGAGAGCCAAACCTTAACTTTGTCTCTAATGAAAATTGGAAATAATCTTAATCTAATAGCATCATTTGTAATTCAATTATATTTAATTGTGTCACGGATTTCAAGAAAAGTATCGATGTGAGTGTTTGGATTATTGCTTGGTAGCTCATTAAATTGTACTGATTGTTGAAGCATCTCGAATGAGTAATGATTTGGTCACAAAGTTGTTTACTTGAATTGCGAGGTCTCGTGATGATTGATGTGGTTTCCTGAACTATTGGCATAGCATAATCTCTCAAAAGTCTATGTGGATTTTCATACTCACGAACTTGCTCCATCTTTTTAGTGTAATTTCTTTGTTCTCATAGTCACATTTTAAATGTACGTTCGATTTCTAGATCTAACTTAGTAAGTTTCCTTGTTGACTACGTGTCATACACCATGTACACTTTGAAGAAAATAAAAATGAAAGCTAGATTAAACCTTGTATTATCCAAGATCGATATTAATTGGTATTAAACAAACAATCCTCGGCAATAGTGCCAAAAATTTGGTCGTAAAATTATAAAAGCAAATGAACATGTTGAACAAGTAATAAATCTATTTAATACGTTCTTTGGTGGCGATTATTATGTTGATAATTACGCACTTACATGATCACCTCACATATTAGTGGATAGGCATAAAATCAATCTAAATTGCTTGACAAAAAATCTCTCTTAATATGAACAAGATTAGGTACCTAAGGGATACTAATTGGTTAATCAGTGTAATTAAGTCTCCGATCCTAAATTTTTTGGTTGTGTAGGAAGGAGGTACACTCTCATATCTCATTTGGTTTCTAGCCTATCCCAATAAGGCGGTGGCGACTTATTACAAAATTATTGTGAATACCCTAATGTCGCGAGAGGTATGAGTTTGGCAGGTGATCTCAGGCCATGTGCAGTGGGAGGATGAATTGGAGGTGACCCAATGGTCGAGGGAAGATGGGTCCTGCCAGGATTACCTCAGCTTCAAGAGGACTTGCTGTTCTTGATCTTGGATTTGAGACTCTGCAACATGGGAGATGGAGCAGAGGAAGACGAGGCACGGGATGTACAAGAAGAAGTGAATATGAGGAGGTGATGAGGTTAGTCTCGGCATAATTGGAGGTGGTTCAGAGTCTTTTTCTGGTTAGAGAGACTCTCCGGTGTTGGAGCTAGATATCTATCAGCTCAAAACATGAAGCAAAACGTGTTGGTTTGCTTGTGTATTGCTCGGCAGAACTCCGATTTTTTAACCTCGTTTGAAAGTGCTAAAATTCGGTGGGTCCTAACTCCTAAGATGATGGGTGTGGATGCATTTGTTCCTTTTTGTTCTTTTCCATTTCCACTAATGTCTCATGTCACTGGAATGAAAGAGGGAAGAGTCAAAGAGCCAATGATAATCCCCAAGCAGAGCAAGCGGGGAGAAGAAAGTAGGAAAGATGGAAATTTGACTGAATTTGTTTATTTATTTATTTTGGTCGAAAGACGAACTTTATTAGGTGGTGGCCAGTCTTGCCTATACAATTTCAACTGTCCTCAAACCTATGTAACCGCATGTAGCGAATATCTTTGTGTTCACATTTATGGATCGTGACCTCTCTTGGATCACTTTTTTTTTAATTAATTTCAAGAAGGGAAAAGGAAGAATAGTCACATGTTGTAACCATTACAACATATACTATCAGATCATTCGTAATAATTTAGAGTCACAAAAAAATTGTAAAGTATAATATACATCCAAGTGAATTTCCACATCATTGTTAGAGAACCCTACACCAAAACCAACTGAAAAACACAAATTTCCACATGATAATTATGTCTTATTGGTTTTGACTGTGGCATCACTTACAAATTGAAGGGTCAATATCACAAAAATCATCAAACCGATACAATTATGATAAATTTAGAAAATCGTAAACTAACAAATTTAACCTTTGTTAAGTTCATTAAATTTTAAAGTCAAATTACTAAAGTTAGATAACATGTGGTAATTGACGGGTGTATCATTTGGGATTTACCTTTCGTTTGTCACAAGTATACTCGTTTATGATTTTTCTTGATAATAATTCAATTTAATAGAAAATAACGAATGATAAATTTATTATAAATGTATCAATTTAAGGTTTTTTGCGTTTAAAATAATAGTTTGGAGCAAATTATCTTAAATATACTAGTTTGAGATTTTTTTGTGGTTAAAAAATTAATTTAAAGTAAATTTGTCACAAATATATTCATTTAATATTTTTCATGATATTAATCCTATATTAAATGAACACTAAATTTTCACAATATATACTAGTCTCTTGTTTCTTCCTAATTACGATCTATGTGCTTGTAACTTCGTATCACCTATTGAGATAGGTATATCACCGCGTGAGATGTTGACCCTTCAAAAACCATGAAAACCATCTACACGCGCTTTCGGGGAAATTCGGGGGATGAATAATCGGAAGCCCTACAATGTTGAACGTTGATCAACTTTTTGGATTTTTATGGGTGCCTTTCGTTCAACTTTTGAAGAAAAACATTGAGAAAATGCAAAAGCCTTTAGCCAGTTTACTGAAATGTGAGACTATCGGCATTCATCTTTTTTTTTTTTTCATATTAAAAATATAATAGAAATTCGTTTGTTTATATTTTTATTTTTTGAAAATATATTTAAAATAGAATCAAGAAAAGGAAAAAGTACTTCCTTATTCTCAAGAACAGTTCGATAATGAAATCCAAAAAAAAAATCTCTTTTCTTTTCTTTCTTTTTCTCTTTCTCCTCTTCTTCCCTTAACTGACTGACGACTAGCCAAATCAGGTCACCCCAAGCCTCATGCAGTCGCCATGAGATCAATATAGCCTCGCCTAGCCACGGCAAGACTCGAGGCGACCTTGCCGGCTCTCGTTTGGCCGATCAATAGTCGGTCATAACCAAGGCTAACGACCAGCTAGAGAAAGAAGAATAAATTTTTTTTTAATAAAATCATTAAAATGTTAAAAGAAATTCTACGTCACGTCTTAGTCCTATGAATCTGATCATATTTCGCAAGCCCAAAAATTGGGAGGTAATGCCAAATGCATTTCTATTTTAGAAATAAAAATTTTGTGCAGCTATCAAATGTATTATTTTACTCAAAAACTTGTCCAGTGAAAAAAAAAATTATTTCTAAACAGAAATTGTTCCCGAAAATAGAAACGTTATCATTCGCACTCTATGATACCCCGCATTGGTCCTGAAATCATACTTTACTTGCAAGTGATGCAACTGTCAAATTTAATGACGATGCAATCGTTACATGGATACTCGTGTTTTTTTTTTCTAAGGGACTCGGTGCTGGTTTCTCATGATTTCTTCTCATTTATCTTTAAGAAATTTAGATGTCGGATGACATTATGGAAATTCGAACGATACTTGCTGAACTTTGGAATTTGTTCGCAACCTCTCGTTGACATGACAGCTTACATTGTATGGTTATTGTTCTTTAACTATTCTTTCTTTTCTTTTGTTTTCTTTAATTATACTGAAATGAAAAAGGGTGGACTGATATAGGTCTCAAAATTCATTAATGTGAGGACTCAAATATGCGATGCATGTAATACCCCCCACTCATCTAGGTCCAAATTTCAGGACTTTGGTCCAAGGTTAAAAACCGGAGGGGGTTCTGCCGAGCAATAAACAAAAGCAAACCGACGCGTTTCGCTTGATGTTTTGACTCTTTTGAGCTGATAGATTTCAAGCTCCGACACTGGAGAGTCTCTCTTTAACCAGAAAAGCTCTGGACAACCTTCAATTATGCCGAGACTAACCTCGTCACCTCCTCACATTCGCTTTTTCTTCCCCTTCTTCTCCTACATCCCCTGTGTCGTCTTCCTCTGCTTCCTCTCCCATGCTGCAGAGTCTCAAATCCAAGATCAAGAACAGCAAGTCCTCTTGAAGCTGAGGCAGTCCTGGCAGGACCCATCTTCCCTCGACCACTGGGTCACCTCCAATTCATCCTCCCACTGCAAATGGCCTGAGATCACCTGCCAAGACGGCTCCATCACCGAGCTCAATCTTGTCAGCCTGAACATAAATTATTCGATCCCCCCATTTATCTGCGACCTCAAGAACCTGACCAAGCTCGATATCTCCTACAACAATATTCCTGGAGAGTTTCCAACAGTTCTCTATTACTGTTCCGAGCTCATGTACCTTGACCTGTCCCAGAATTACTTCGAAGGTCCTATTCCATCCGATATCGACCGCATGGCCCATCTTCAGGTCCTAATTCTCGCCGCCAACAGCTTCTCTTTTGACGTCCCAGCGTCGATTGCAAGGCTGCGGAGGCTGAGGATCCTTGACCTTCACCTGTCCGAGTACAATGGCACGTACCCTGAAGAGATTTTTGGCCTCTCCAATCTTGAAGAACTGAGCCTCGGGTACAATGACAATTTCATGCCATCCCCGCTGCCACGGAACTTCACCGCCCTGAAGAAGCTGCGGTTCTTCTCGATGCCACAGACGAACCTGTTTGGCAGAATCCCAGAGACGGTCAGCGATATGGAGGCTCTCGAGCACTTGGATTTGGGGATGAATCCACTGACAGGAGAGATCCCGGGTAGCATTTTTGCTCTAAGGAACTTGAGCGAGTTGTACGTGTACATGACTAATGTGTCCGGGTCGATCCCTCAGGCAGTCAGCGCTGCAAACCTGAGCGTGATCGATCTGTCTGATAATTATTTGATGGGGAACATACCTGAAGTTTTCGGAAAGCTCAAGAATCTATACAGCCTGAATTTAGCGTTCAATCAATTGTCCGGCGGAATCCCGGAAGGTATCGCGAGTCTTCCCGCTCTGTCTGATGTCAGGCTGTCCAACAACTATTTGCGGGGCACGATCCCCCCAGACTTCGGCAAGTTTTCCCCGCTCAGAAGATTCGAAGTGGCCTTCAACAACTTGACCGGTGCCTTTCCCGAACAACTGTGCTATGGCGGCACGCTGTTCGGGGTGGCCGTTTTGGACAACAATCTCAGCGGGGAGTTGCCGGAGTCACTTGGAAATTGCAGTACTTTGTCTGTAGCGATCTTGAACGACAATGGATTCACCGGCAATGTGCCTGGAGGACTCTGGATGTCGCGGAACTTGACCGCTTTGATTTTGAGTGGTAACGGATTAACTGGCGAGCTTCCCAAGGAGCTGTCCCCAAACCTCACACGGATCGAGATGAGCAACAACAAATTCTTCGGCGAGATTCCGCGCACGGTGTCTTCGTGGTGGAACTTGAGGGTATTTGATGCTAGTGATAACCTCCTCAGGGGCACGGTTCCGACTGAACTGACTGAGCTTCCTTTTCTGACGAGGCTTTTGCTCGGTCAGAACAAACTCTCCGGGAATCTTCCCACAGACATCGTTTTATGGAAATCCTTGACCACTCTGGATCTTTCTCGCAATCAATTAACTGGACCCATTCCTAGCAAATTCGGTTCCCTACCGGTACTTACCCATTTGGACCTGTCTGAAAACCAACTGTGCGGCTCCATTCCTCCTGAAATCGGCCTGCTCAGTCTGACCCGTCTGAATTTATCCTCCAACAGTCTCAGCGGACGAGTCCCATCCAAGTTAGAGAACGCCATGTTTGAGTACAGTTTAGAGAACAACCCCGGCCTCTGTTCATCCCATTCATTCATGAATCTCAATGTTTGCAATTCCAAATCCCGTACCAATTTCGCCATGATCACGGTCTTGCCCATCGCTGCGTCGATGTTCGTTTTGTTGGCAGTGCTATTCATTATCAGAGCTTCCAGAAAGAAGATGGACCGGTTCGATTCAACTCCAAAACTGACCCCGTTCCAAAGATTGAATTTTACGGAACAGAATATTCTGTCGGATTTGAAGGATGAAAATGTGATCGGAAGTGGCGCATCAGGAAAAGTATATAGGATTATGGTGAATTCTTCTGGTGACACCGTCGCTGTGAAAAGGATTTTAGATAACCAAAAGTCAGACAAGAATCTGGAGAAGCAATTCTCAGCAGAGGTGGAGATACTTGGGAACGTAAGGCATATAAACATTATCAAATTGGCGTGCTGTATTTCTTGCGAGAACTCGAAACTCCTAGTGTACGAATACATGGAAAATCGCAGCTTGGACTATTGGCTTCACAAGAAGGAAAGATTGTCGCCCGTCTCGGGTGTCGCCAACAATATGATCTTGGATTGGCCCAAAAGGTTGCAGATTGCGCGTGGAGCAGCTAAAGGACTTTGCTATATGCACAATGATTGTTCACCGCCCATCATCCACCGAGACGTGAAATCGAGCAACATTCTCTTAGACTCTGAGTTCAACGCGAAAATTGCGGACTTTGGCGTCGCAAGAATGTTGGCCAAGCATGGAGAAGCCGTCACGTTGTCAGGTATTGCCGGATCTGCCGGCTATCTTGCGCCAGGTTTGTCTATTCACTTGACATGAGTCCATCTCAGCTATGCAAGCTCACCTTCGTCATATCGTATCAGTGAGAAAGAATATTTAGTTTTGTATTGCCTGTTGAATGAACAGAGTATGCTCATACGACAAAAGTTAACGAGAAGATCGATGTTTATAGCTTTGGGGTTGTTCTCTTGGAATTGACCACCGGGAGGGAGGCTAAAGGCAGGGACGAAGACATGTGCCTCGTCGATTGGGCGTGGCGTCACATCCTAGATGGCAAGGCGATATCTGATGCAATAGATGAGGAAATCAACCACGAGTCGTTCCTAGGTGAAATAAGCAGTGTCTTTAAGCTCGGGATCTTTTGCACCGTGGAGCGTCCTTCCAAGAGGCCTCCAATGAAGAAGGTAGTGCAAGCGCTACTCAAATGTAGTGATCGGCTTTACGTTGTCGAACAGACATCCCGACGTAACTTAGACGTTGCCCCCCTCCTCGCAAATCCTAGGCACGAGGAAATGCCGCCGAGCGCTCGTCCCCTTCACAGGTGCAACACTTACTGACTCTTAGCACTAAACAGTTGCCGAAGCCTTGTGAAGGGATTTGGACTGCGAACTTCTGGAAATCTATTTTCTGATTCAGCAGATGCAAAGTGGGTGCTTTTATAATCACAAATTACCCATCTGGGGTTTTGGGTATTGGATGTTATCTTGAATGTAATTATTTGAATAAGGTGGGAATGAAGGGGCTAAGGTTGGAGAAGATTTGGCATATTCGTTGTACCTCAATCTTAATCGGTTCTTATTGGAGATCAATCATTTTTGTAATGTGATGTAAGACTTCGATTCAATCTAGAGAGATGTTAATTAACAAATATTGCTTACAAGGTTCAAACTTACTATGAATAATCCCTCATAGAATTCAGCTTAGGGAGGAAATGATATTTGTACAAAGACAAAAAGAAAATGGCATGTGGTGGTGGAATAAGACAATATTGTTTTGATGGATACGGACAATCTTGCATACTCATAAATGACAGCTTTCGGTCTTTCGACCTCATGATTCAGATCAATTGGTTCTTTTAAGGTTATTTCCATCAACTCAATAAATTTAGATGTGTCATAACCATTTAAAGCGTGAAATTAGAGCAAGTCTAATATTAATTACATTATTTAGAGTTATGCATCAATATTTTGTCCTAAATGATGATGATGATGATGATGATGATGATGATGATGATGATGATGGTGGTGATTTTTAAGACAAAATAGAGTTGATTGTGACTTATATATTTTGGTCTCTAAAGTACAAATTGGGCGGACTGGGACAAGTTGTTTTCTTCAAATCTTTTTAGTACTCTCAACATACATTAGCTCACTTCACATGAGTTGTTAAATCATGTAAAATAGGTTAACACAAGATGAAGTGCCTAATGATTTCCCATTGTCTTTTTGAGTCCAGCCAAGCCAACTAGGCCAATCCAAAGCCTAAAATCTTTTAAATAGAAAATCTAACATTTCCCAACTAATATTCTTTTTGTCTTTTCTCATATATCAGATATTGGTAGGCATCAGAAGAAAATAGAGAGAAGAAAAAGATAAAAGACAAGTGAGTATTTCTTTTTGTGTCTTGATTTTGAGAGATGATTAATCATTATATTCTAACTTTTTTTTGAAATCTAATAGTTTTATAGGTGCCTCTAAGCAGAGACATTCTAGTTTGAGTGAACTTCAAAAACTAATTTTCTAGTATATTCTTCCAATTATTTTTGTATTTTTATATTCTGTCCGTATGGATTGTTTGCTTGCATTATTTTATTTTTTTTTGGGATCAAAGTGCAAATCCTAACAACTAGTATGAGAGCCTCGGTTGGCTAATCACATAAAAAAACTAGGGATTAAAATCTAGTCTCTAAAATAAATCATTTCCATTAAATTGCATAGCACATAGATATTATGAAAATTTGCATTATTAGTATTAATTGTTAGAATTTCTTTGAATTTTAAAAAAAAATTAATAAAAAAATCATTATTGTCATATTAAAAAAGAGAGAGAAGAGAGAGACCGGGCCGGGGTCAGGTCGGCCCGGCCTTCTTTCTTTTCCCTTCTTCTTCCTCTTTCCCTTTTGGGCCAGGCCCATCTCCTCTGATCTTTCCCGCCCCGGCCCGCGCGCCTATTTCCTTCCTCCTCTCCCTCACGCTCTCACGCGTTCTGCAAAAAGGAGAGAGCGAGGACCAAGGACAGAGGCAGAGGAGACGCGCGAGCGTCGCGCCGGAGTTCGTGGTCGGGGGCAGACCGGCAGCAACATCTGGCGTGGCAGGAGGCCATCCGCGGCAGTTCTTAAAAGCGAGAGAGGAGCGAGTGAGAGAGGGGGACTTCTTTGAAGGGTTTTATCCGGAGAAAGAGACCGAGACCGAGAGTGAGAGATTTTCTCCCCCTTCGTCGGTGGTTCGTCTGAATCGTCTCGACCTTCTCCGGAAGCCAACTCACCCGTCACCGTTCGTCGCGGCAAGCTCCCGAACCAGGTAACACCCGGAAACGCTCCGCTTCTCCTTAGCTTATTAAGTTTGAGAACGTGAGACCAAACCGACCAGATTTCGAGCAAACCGTACAAAACGCAAAATGATTTGTTGCCAATAACGTTGATTTGGAGCTTAATGTGCTGGGTTTACGCCACGAACGACGTTAAATCTGAACCTGGAAGTGGTATTCAGAATCGCACATCAACCGTTTGACAAAATGCCCGAACTCGAATCCTTAAAACTGTAACTTAGGTCTCCGTTATCCGCATGATTTGTTCTAATATTGTTGACTCGACACTGACATCGGCGTTTTTTTTTTTTTCTTTTGGTGGCATATATCGCATTGTTCGAGTCGGCCGTTGTGTGCATACCCCTTCGCCGGAATCACACCCTTCGCCGGAGGAGCCCGCGGTTAGAGACCGCCATAGTCAGTCCTTTCTTTTTGTCTCGGCTTGCATATATGTGGTTGCTTTGTTGCTACGGCGTTTTTATTTCTATATACGTTTCCGGAATGAGTCCGACGTTAGCCGGAGAAGTAACCAGCAAAGATGACTTGGTGATGGTCGGCGACGTTAGGTCGTTGACGTCGTCGGACCGGTTGAGATTCTGGCGTGAGTTCGTGTAGTAAAGTCTCATTGATTCCGCCCGTGAGGAAGCTCCGGTGATGGCGTGGTCTCGGGGGAAGAAGACGTCGCGCGAAGAAGGGAACGTAGAAAAGGGGAGTTTCAGCGAGGAAGAAGACCACGTGCAGAGAAGAGGAAATGTGAAAAATGGAAAAGGCAAAAAATAGAAAATACAAAAGAAAACAAAAGAAATAGGAAAGAAAGGAAGAATGGAAGTTTTGTGAATCTGGATTCTGGACTAAGCGTGTGGGCTGATTTTGGTTTTGGGCTTAGATCAGTTGAAGGGAAATCAGAAATTTGGGCTTGCTTTGTTGAAATAGTTCGAACCCATCAATTTAGGGCCACACTGGGACCGGGCCCGACCGATCCTCACCTCTATGGTCCGGGTTAAACCCATATTCGGGCCGGATCCTTTGACCCGGCCGGATGCCTTTTCCAGAATTAAAAATCAAAAAAATCAGAAACCTTTGAAAAAAAATGAAAAATTTAGAAAAAACTTTAGTAGATAGATTTTGACCAGTTTCGTTAGATTTTTCATGTTAATTTTAACTTAGAACTAGTTTAGCTATTAAAAAAAATTGAAAATCATTTCATTAAAAGTTGTACCCAAATTTGAACAAGCTTTTAAAGCTTTACTATAGAGGTTGTTTTGTGTTGTTTTCTTTTTAGAGACTTATGCTAGGTCGTTGCTTGTCCATTTCAATTCAATTGTACTTGATTGCATTATTTTAATATATTGATTGTTATTTTCATTTTTAGATTAGTTATGATGAATCTTAAAATTTTCAATAGGCTATCATGACGCTTTAATTAGTAAATGGTCGAGTTTAGGTACCGAAAGGGCTCTAGTTGAATAGTTAGGGTAATCAACTCCCCAAAAATCTCTAATTGTGCATGCATCAAGATGATACTCCCATGTCTTAATTAGGGTTTCTAGCCAACTCTCAACAATGGCTAGTGGCGCCTCCTTTTGAACATATATATTAGGAAAATCAATATCATGCAAGGTATGAACTTGGGAGAGTCCACGCTTTATAAGCAAATACCTCTAAATCCATCTCCCTCCCTTGCGAGGGGTAGGTCGCAACATCAAGAATTTTTTGGTGGCACAAAAAATATGACAAAAGATAAAATCAGAATCTATGTGTTCCACGAGCATAATAGTGGTAATTCTGAATCAAGGACTATCTTTGTCAAAAATATCTTTGTAAAACACTTAAGGGTTGGAAATACTAAATTATGAAAGTGGATCCGATATTAGAATTAGGATGGAAAAATCTTGATCAAAAAGCATTAAGTGCGATTTGTCTAAGGTTGATGAAAAAGACAAGATACCACATAACACAAGCAAAAACTGGAAAAAAAAAAATCTAATGAATATATATGATAAGCCATCCATATCAAATAAGATATTTTCACTGAAGAAATAAGTTAATATAAAGTTATATGACGAGAGGTTGTGTGACACAAAGATATTAATACCTTCTCACAAGTCAATTGGAATCCATAGGCATAAATCTGATATGAAGCTCCAAGTTTTACTATTTTTATGTTTCCTTTAGGAAAGCTTCAACACCACAACGCAGGGAATATTGGGCACCATGAGGGATGATTTGACTTTGAATGCTATTGTGAGCAACTTCATACATGAAGAGATGTGAAGGAAAGACTTGTGTGAAAATAATTTTTTGACATCTACATCTTCAATGGCACTAGCAATAGAGAACCATGGGATAAGTAAAAGTAGAGGAAAATTTAGTGGGAGTGGCAAGTCATAAGCAAAAAAGGAAGAGAGAGGCTACAAAAGATGAGTGCTAGTTTTGTCACCTAACCAAACATCGAAAGCATTAGCGTGAAGCCTGTAAAAAAGAAGCAGCGAGATGAGAATCAAAGAGCTAATGTGGTTAAGATGAACCTTTACAAGAGAACTTGTGTTTCTTTGTAAGGTTTGACTCGACAACAAACAAGTGATTCATTGACTACGATGCTTCCTTCTATTATACCTTACAAAGAGACATATTTGCTTATTATGCCAGTGGAGATTTCAGGTAAGTGTTCGTGCGAAATGGCTTGTTCAATCATTGGAAAAAAAGGAACTATAATTATGAACATCTCAAGTAGGGAACATCCAATTTTGTGTAAAATTAGGCATATTTCAAAGTTGAAGAAAAATTTGATTTAACTAGTAAACTTGACCAAGAATGTAACAACCTTTGGATACACATAGTGAAAAATAACCTCAATGGCAAGAGTAGCAGCAACAAAAAAGCCTATAGATACACTTTATCTTATTCAAGAAGACAATATCAATGACATGGTTACAACTACATGTAGTTTGTCTACTTTTTAGTATTATCATTTGGGACATTTTGTTGAAAAGTTTGTGAAATACTTACACTCAAGAAGGTTGCTTCCACATTTATAGATAGTTGAGCTGGATTTCTATGAGAGTTGTATTTATGAAAAACAAAAAGTTGTTAGTTTTCAATTGAAGTGGCACTAGAATAAAAGCCGAAAACTAAAGTTGATTCATACTAATTGTGGGGACCAACTCAGGAACTCTCTTATGGTGCTGCAATTTTTTCTCATTAGGCGTATGTAATAACAAACCTTGGCAAAGTGACCCATTATGCCACAAATGTAGCAGCGACTGTTTCATGTATGATTAGAATTATCTTTGTTATAGTTATCTTTGTCTCAATCCTAACGAGTTCACCCTAGTTGAGTGCTCATCCCGTGTGGTCAGCTTTGCCAATCTCAATGACATTTATTGTGCTTGCCATCTCCAGTGTGTGATCCAGTTCTCTCTACTATTGAATCCTTCTTTATTATTGAGGAGTGCACTTTCATCTCATTGACTGGCACCTTAGACAACTATCTGTCAAAATCCTTTTATTATTCACGAGTTACAACTACATTATAACGACATTGTTATGGAGTTATAATAAAGAAGTAGATCGCAAATGACTACAGATAGAGGACTTAATAGGATGGGTCGGGCCTTTAGGATACATTGGCCCATAATTTTTAGGATTTTGCTTCGTCGAAATGGTTGGGCCTATCAAACACACTACCGCTTACTGACAGCCCCCGATTGACAATGACAGGCAAACATTTTAAGCATCATTGTCTCTTTTTTTAAACAACAGAGTCGTCCTAATTCAAAGCATCTCATTTAAAGGGACTAAGAGATTTTTCCAGGAGCATTTTCCTAGATGGCCTCGCCTGAACTAGACTACAGGAGGCCAAGAATCGAACTTGAGACTTTATACTCTAAATTCTCGTCGGTTTGCTTTTTGATCTCCTTGAAGCACTACAGTGAAATCATCGTTGCATAGTTTACTTGAGTTTATGAAATCTATTCAACCGTTGAACATATGGCGTATCACCTAATAAGAAAATACAAATCAGTATAAACAGTTTCAACTTTTGAACCTTTCCAAGTGTAAGTTTTCAATGATTTTAAGGATGTATAGCGGGATGTAATTTGATTGAATCCCAGCCCCTTTTAATTGCTTTGGTGTAAAAGCATCTGATATACCAAAAAGGAAAAAAAAAAACCAGTATTCGAGTAATGTAAAAACCACCCGTTTAACCTGTACATGGACTTGAAGTGAACTCAAGCTCCTTGATGCCTCTTCTATTCAAAGAGTGGGGATGTTGATAGAACGACCCCTTGAATGGTCGGTAAAAGGGTAGAGACATGATGTTTCATGACAGGACAAAGACTAATCAACGTTAATTCCCAAATTTCCTAGGTAAATCCTGGTAATAAGCCAGATTCAGAGTGGCCTCTAAAAGTGAAACAAGTGGTTGGAACGTAGAAAAGTGGTACACTCGAGATCGGAAAAACCTCTAATTTCATCCATCATGGTCATTGACAATTTGACGTCTCCGCTGAGAGCAAGGGAGGCATAATTGTGTTGGTTAAGAGACTTTTGTGCTTGAGTTAACATCATGAGATTCTCCACGATTAATCGCTAATCTAGCGTGCACATGAAATAACCCCACATACCGGAGCGGCTGTCTTTTCAAGACAGAACATTCGAAAAAACCCCCACGGGCTTAGATTATTGTTTTTGGGTGGTTTAATGGAATTTTTGTTGTGTTTGAAGATGTTAGCAATGATTTTCCTCGGTCTCCCACCACGGATATTCCTTCTTATACTTCATTTTGCTTTCTGATTAGACATAATTCAGTCAACTGGTCAAGCCGACCAATTTACATTTCATGATGGGAAAGCTTGAAAATTTAGGAGCTGGGTATTATTTTGGATTCGGAAGTCGAGGACTAGGGGCATTAACCATTTCCACCGTAAACACACCTCGACACGGCACGAACACTACTAAAATAATAAACATATATTGCCGACATGATATTATGATAATAACTTGATCGAAAATAATACTATCAAAATCGTTTTAGTTCTACCGATTAGGACGGGAAATAAACATGCCAAGATCATTGCATGTCATTTGTGCCAAAAGCTCAGATAGTGTAAGTTACCTAGTTTAATCTCGTTGCATAAATCTGGATATACTTAGCCTGTTTATAGGTTATCTATCGCATCTAGTCGCGGTATATCCAGAAAAAAAAAATGAACTTACTTTGGTGAAGAGGAATAAAAGTTTCTCTAAATTTAGTTTCACGAGTATACTTATTAAAAGACGAAGAAGAAGACCGACGAGCGCGTCCTTCATGAATAAAACAAATCTAGTTACGTTCTAGCTAACAATGTTCTTATCATGGATAGTGTGAAGGCATGAGACAATTAACCAGATTTAGGCGCACTATTAGTTTAAGTGCGCTGTCACCTCAAACATATAGAAACAATATTTTTTCATTTTGAAGTATTGTACCAACCGCACGAATTCGTTATAATCTATTCAATTGGTTAAGCAGCCTCCACTACTGCATACTTTAAAATGCATAATTTAGCTTGCTTGTTAGTTTCAAAAGAAATCGCAAGTCTCAGACTCTGTCCGAGAAAAATAACTTTTCTAGCTTGTGTGATTTGGATGTTCCTCATAAGAACCAAAGTATAGACCCACTAAAATTGATTTTCTCTAGGCCCATGAGAGATTTGGTTTTGACCAATCATACTTTGATGAAAATCTATATGATGGACTAATAAAAGACAGCCAAATTTTTACGAGGTCCAACCTAGGGATGAACAAAACAAGATGCGGCACCATTTGATTCAACGATCATGATGGCAATGCATTCTTGATAAGATATGCGCGAATAAAACCCTAGATTCACTGCATATAGTAGGATGCTTTTATTTGGTTCTTCACCTTCCAACATTGCTGGTGTAACTAAAGACTGACCCCCAAATCAACCGTATCCTCACTACCATCATTCTATTTACTTTTCTTTTTATTTCTTTGGCCATTGATGGTGGACGCCAAGCTTTAAAATCGATCCGGGGATCCTTGCTTCCTTATTGTCAACACTTGATAATCTTTTGTTTTCTTAAAGGAGGTAATGGAGCGATGATGAGTTCCCTTCTTTATGTTTGACCCTTTAAAAGAGGGAGGAAAAGGTCCAGAATTCAGTGTATCAAGGTTACGTGATTGAATAATGAGAACTAAATAGCATCGAAATTTGAATAGAGTTTTATGGCACACATCACTAGTAAAAAGATCAAATTTTATGAGTGAAATGTTGTTTCATATCAATCAGAACCCGATATATAAAATAATTTTATTCATTGCCGACATGCCACATAATAGGAAGGGCGAGACAAATCGCGGTCAATAAATTGGGTCATGCGAATGAAGGAATCCAATTAGAGGTGGGGCATGAACAAATGGACGGTCATTCCCCTTCATTGTTGCATTAATTAAGGAAGCCAAATGTTTCGCTTTGTGAAAAGGGAAGCATCTTTGATTTGACTTCCATAAGATCTCATGAATCCCAATCACAGTAGAGACCTAAGATATCCACCTCCACATGTCACGGTCCAAGATTGAGGACGATCATGATCGTGTGATGAGGGCTAAGATACCCCGTGGACCTAATTGCAAGATTTAATGGTCAAGCATTGCGGTGAAGGAGAACAAATTTCTCGTGAATACTCAGTTGAGCACAAGATAATCGTTTTTAGCTAACCCCTTTTTATCAGAAGTTCAAGAGTAGCTTTAAATTATCAGCTTGTGCAATGTGGAATTTCGGACAAGAACATCACATGACCATGTGCTTATATGCGTCCCACGTGGGATGTGGCATGCGTGTGGGTCTCTGCCTTGCCGTACTCGAAGTTCCTGTTCTTGATTGATATTCGATTGCTTTTGCTGGTCTCTTTCCCCCCTCTCCCTTTGTTTTGCCCTTTCCCATCAATGACGGTTTTGGCATGGTACGACGCACTTTTAGCAATAGGTCACGAATGGCTACGAGCATCGACAGGGACCAAGGATGATCATTCCCACACACAAAGGACACTTACTCTCTGCATTGAATGCTTTGGCATTGTACTTTGCCTCTCTTTGATAATTTGGAGATGACTATGATGTTCCTTTTTTTTTTTTTTTGGGTTATTTCTTTCTCTTTTGTTGGCTTTTGCGCAAATTGGTCCTGTAGGTGGATCGTGAGCTGTGCGTGCGAGGCAAGTAGCTGGCCAGTCTGCAATTGCGACGACCCATGCATTCGCATCATTCCCCCAACTCCACGCACATCACTTTCCTATGAATTTTTCTATACCCCTTTTGAAATTATGCTCGGACAGTTTTAGGGCACTCATTAGCCCCTTTCATCCCCTTTTTTTGACAATTTACACATTCTAAGTGTCGCTATCATCCAAGAACACTGATCACTTAATTAAGTCCCAAAGAAACATGCACTGTTCATGCGCAAGATCGAGATGGGGACATGCTTGCGCCTCTAGATAACAATTTCACACTACTTATATACATGTCCCGATATCTTGATATATACATCCGATGTAAGATTGATTTCTAATACCGACAAGGGACGGAAAAGCATCTTTGCCCAAAACAGAGATTGCTTAGCAATGGAAACAAATTCCATTTCCTTGAATGTCTTGGTTATTGAGTTATGTAGTTCCGGTATTGTTTAACTCATTTACGCGCACGATATTGCCTTCTCTATGTACTTCTCTATGTCTCCTATCATCCATCGAACATACGCTTTGATCTAAAGAGTTTCACTAATTCCAAAAAAATTTCCTTTGGATGCTCATGGAACTTGTGAAGTGATACTAAAGTAAAACCAACCTTCCATCGCCAATGCTTCTCTTGAGAGTTTAGCCCCGTGAACTCGGGCCCAAGTGATAACAAGGTGATTACATGAATCGAGTTAACCCAATTGATCAAAGCTTGTTTCACCTTCGAAACTTTTTAACATCAAGGTTAGCTTTATGAGATCCAAAACATGCAAGACGTAAAGAAAAAGACCTAGCAAAATTTCAAAAGATCTATGCATGTCCCATGCGATCTTGGTTAGAGAAGCAGGTCTAATGAGCACACAGACTATTTGATCATCTCCTCATGGGTTTGAGGTGGATTACAGAAGGCTTTTCATTCACCTAATTTGTGAAGTACCATCAACAGTTGTATCTTATGGAAGTAAAGTGACCGAAAGTTTATGGGAAGAAAAAAATGTGAAGCACAGAGCAGGATTCATAATTCTGTGTGCTTTCTCAGTTTGTCTTGAAGACTTTTTGGCCCCTTTTGTGGAAAAGGGTACTCCAAAAAGTAAGCTTGTTCATAAAGTGGGAAAGGGATACGAACCACACTTTAGTAATCTACCTCGCCATAGATGGGGTGTTGCCACGTGTCCCTTATTAGTATATTCCCAGCATATAGAAAGCACATAATTTTAATGCATGCCCATCAATGAATGTTTCTAAGAAGATCAGGAAGCTCTGGAAAATATAATCCTACGAGGAAAAATTTATAGCAAAAAATGTTATCTCGAATTTATAACATTTTCCTGGTTTTGTTGTGGTATTAAAAAATGTTATCTTGTGAATAATGCAATGATGGACCCCATACACAACAGTTGTGGGAAAAGAAGAAAAAAACAGGGTTTCTCAAACATTAATTCATGTTTCTCCTCCTTTTCGTATATAAGATGATAGATCAAAGGAAAGAAAGGTCAAAAGCCATTAATGGGCGGCAACTAGCCTATTTGAAGTTTGTTGAATTCCACAGTCCCAAACTATGTGTAGCCAAACTGATTTGACCCCTGAAGGTTTGGACCGATCCTAGTAGTTTGGGTGCATGACAGAGAAATTTCACTGAAGTTTTATTAGCAAAATTAGGCTCTGGAATTAATTGAGCAGAAGAAAATATGCTAAGGCGGCAGGTGTATGACTTGTTCAAGGGAGACAAGGCAAACTCCAACACCATCCGTTGCCGAATTTTTTTCCATTGATTCGGCGAAACAAAAGGAGATGGACGTGCACATGTATTAGGTTGAAAATAATTTTATCTTCGAGGACCATTGTGGGTTAAACGAATCCTGAAACCCTGGTGTTTTTAATCTTAGATGTTTGCAAATATGTTCATCCTTTATATATGATCAGCTAGTTTAGGTTTCTTTTCTCAGGTCAAGCTCCAAAGCTTAAGGAACACTCACCTTAGTTGCTATATAGGTTGCTACCCAAAAACACATCATAAGACCATCAAATTTCATTGCTTCCAAGGCAAAATTGTAAAATAACTCGTAATCAAACCTTGTTGAGGAAAAGGGCATGAAAATTTAGGACCAGGTTGTTGATACATCGACACTGATCATCTTCTTTTCTTCTTTTAGAAGACCCACAGTGAGAACTAGAATGAAAGCTTTATGTTTGGCTTCCTTCAAGCTGATATTTCTTGATAATGACAATTCTGATGGAGATGCATGCGAATTATTTTGATAAAGAACCCTACGATTGGGACATTACAAACGCGCATGATGAACTTGACTTGGCTTCAATACCACACAAACCCAGCATCGATAAACTCGGATCATTTTGACTTGAATTTTCATTATGATGTCTGCGTATTGGGCAATTAAAAGACAAAAAAAAAAAAAAAAAAAGATAGGTAGGCCTTTATAACTTGAAAGAGCTTTTAAGCTACGCTCACATGCCTAAGAATAGCTAAACTTTTAACACGTGAACATGGAACGAGATTACGAAAAATAGAAATGCATACCCTAAATCGGAAATTCCATGTACCCCGCTTGTATCTTGCGGGCAAAGACTGTACACAAGGGTATCATTGAGATAGTTCGATGGGTGTGGTGTGATCGACTAAGAAAGACAAGCCAGCACAGACCCACGTAGGCAAGAATTACAGGCCATTACCAACTCATGATAGCAAGTGATTGCGTCTTATCATGTGCGTCAAAAGGGCCATGCCAAACTTTATTAAATGCGTGCATCAAAGAAGAGAACAATGAAGAAAATCGACACTCTATCTCTCCCTCTCCCTCCTACAGAAGCTCCAAAAAAGGTGACCCCACGCACCAAGTACCAATGAAAGCGAAGATATTCCCTCAGAGAGAGAGAGAGAGAGAGAGAGAGAGAGAGAGAGAGAGGAGGGAGGGAGGGAGGTCTCAAAAGATCAATCAAAACCTGTTGATGTTCTCCCTTAGTGCTATTACCAAAATTGGTAAGAGGGTCATGGAGATCTTTCCTCCAAATGTGGTACCATGCATATTATATTGCTCCACTAGCCCAACACAAAGGCTGCAGATCGAGACTGAGTCAGCAAGACCAATAAAGAAACAAAAAGATTGATAAGTGGGCATGTAGTTTGCACAATTTGAGTGGTCGAGGCGTCAATGGAATGCATTGCGAACTCTTTAGTTGGTCGGAACTACTGTGGTATTTTAGAGGCTCTTCAATCTTACAGCCTAGCTCTCTCTGTCCTCTGCGTCCATCACCATGGTTGTGGATAAAGCCCGGTGCGATCACATGGAAAAGTGTAAAAGTTGGACTGCATTAGAATTCTCTCCTCTAAGGGAATAACTGTACCCTGCCTAATCGTCTCAAATTTACTAAAGTGGCGTGACACTTTTGGCGAATCTACTACAAAACCTAGAAATCCCGATGCCCCCTTTCTCTCTCCCTTCTTCCCTTTGCCGCCTCTCCTTCGCCGCCGGCCCATAGCTACATATTCGTCCCCGCCTATTACTCTATGCTGTCCACCTCCGCCTCTCTCTGTCTCTCTGTGGACTGGTTGGCTACCTCTGATGACTTCATTGTGAGTGTGGAGAGAGGGGGGAATTAGCAACGGAGGAGGGGAGGTGGAGCCGGAGATGTGCGGGTAGCAATGGCGTGCAATGGTGGCTAACGGAAGAGCTGAGGTGCAACGCCAAAAACCTGTGTTCGACTTGAAAATGATTGCATAAGTTGCATCATGTCAGGGAGAATTTTCACTTGTTATTTGGAAAATGAAAATAAATTATAATAGTCTTTTTTGAATTCCATGAAAGCACTTGGAGGATAACAGATAGCTACATTCCATGTTCTCCAAATCAAGGAGATGCTAGTGCGGATTGACAAATAAAATATAAGAAAACATTTCCAAAATAAAAAAAAAGTGAAAATGTAAAAACGTTAAACAGTATCCTTGGATTTTCCAGTGAAAATGTTCACCAAAAATGCTTTTTACAACCGAACATGTCTACAACCTTCTGAAAAGGAACTTCCTGCCGACCAAAAAAAAAGAAAGAAAGAAAAGGAACTTCCTGAATTAACCAATGCAAGCATATTGTATTTAGGCACAATGTTTTCCTTTCTTTCCTAATTAAAGTTTAAACTATTAGGAAAACGGTTGAACAATGTATACGGCCTGCTATATAATTCTCTCTCGTGAATAAACCGAGCCATGCACTCAAAAAGGGAATACGTACATGACCATAAATTTAATTTCATTACGACCACCCGCAGTTAAAATGCGCATGGCTATGCATGAGTTAAAATCTAATCATGAGCAAGGTAGCCCGTCCATATCGAGGCAACTTATCGCCCGGTCGTATCAGGACGGAAATCTGTACTCTGTGTTTTTTTTCTTTTCTCTCACTTTCCCAGAAATGAAAGAAAGGAATGTGGACGAGGACTTATTCGGTGGTGGAGCACTTTCACCCGACGCGTGCGTTTGATCAGGGTTTTTTAGGACGAGCCAAATGACTCCGTCCTTGCGAACAGGTCCCCTCGAATTCATATCACATCTGCTAGCTGTTCGAGGGCCTGAGATTCTGCTACAGAAAGAGAGAGAGAGAGAGAGAAAGATGGTAGCTCTCTGTCGAACACTTTCAGAGCATTATAATATTAAGGGGGAAAGAGAAGAAGAGGAGGTTGGGGGACCCGCGAGGGGTCATTAAAAATTCGGATGCGTCCACGGAAGGGTGGAACGCGCTTCGCAGGGGCTCCCGTTATAGAAACACAGACCCTGTTGCCCCAGAGATGGTTTTAAGTGGCTGTGGTGGACACACACCAGAGGCTCTGACTCTCGTGTCAGAACGGTGGTGGCTTCTTCTTGCGAATCCTGTGGCCGTGGGGTCGTCAACCCTTCTCATCTCCACACACAAAGCAAGCCCCCCTCCCTCCCTCTCTCTCTCTCTCTCTCTCTCTTTCGTTTCTTTCTTCTGCTCGATCCTGCGCCAGCAAACAAAAGAACCCCCCACGCAGCAACAATGTCACGCTGTTTGTTTTTCCCCGCTGCGGAAGGCTAAAAAGAAAAAAGCGAACAGTGGCTCGAGGAGACGGGCGCGGCGGGGGGAAGACGACAACCACAGTCAATTTGCTCACAACTCAACACGACAGAGACGGTCAGAGAGAGAGAGAGAAGTGGGGACGCTAAAATGAATGGGGTACGGTGGGGACGTGTCTCCTTCCTTCCATCTGTTCTCGAAAAAACCAACGAGACTTGACCGGCGTCTTGCGTGTTCCCTCTCTCCCTCTCTCCCTCCCTCTCCCTCTCTCTCTCTCTCTCTCTCTTGATTATTCCCGTCGATCACGTACTCGAGTTCGCTTTCCAAACCAGTGAGACTCGCTGTGCTCTCCGCTCTGCAATTTGTCCTTGCGGCATGTTACCAGTTGGCTCTCCGTCTCTCTCTCTCCATCTATCTCTCTCACGTAGATTTTGACTGCATGTGACCTTCCATGTTCCACACCTGCTACCTCGCCATGCAAAACTAGGAGAGAAATACCAAAGGACGCAGGAAAATACGTAATTTAGAATATATTTTTTTCCTAACTTTCGTCATTTATATAGTTTTTGGAAAATGCTTTTGTTAATAACAAGCTATCCTTGTACAATTTTGTCAGCGGGAACAAAAATTTGTCACCCATTTCATCGAGGATTTAGAAAAATTTCATCTAAATTGTTTGTATCTCACAAAGCAAACGCCCTTAAAAGTGTTCAATTATTTTTCAAAATTGGAAATTACAATGTAGTGGAAATTAATAATTCACAAACAAATTACTTTCGGGCACTGTATTAAAAAATGAAATTGGGGGTTTTTTTCAGTCTTGTTATCTTTTGCAAATAGCAAAACTTGTGGTTATAAAAATTCTCAAATGTGATGATTTTTTGCTTTTTACGATTTGCTATTACGTGAGGAGGACGGCGTTTTCCCAGCCGCGTCCCGTTTTGGCATATTATATTCTTTTGTTTTATTTTTGCGGACATCTTTGCTTAAGTGAAAGCTCGTCCGACGGGACAGTTGGAATTTGTCTACGGAAAATTATAAATGTAAATTTAAATCCGATATTTTTCGCATTATATGGATATTATTTCGATAATTGCCAACATTTTTAATCCTGAGAATAATGTGATGACATCATAAGCCTATCCAACATGACATGAATTATTATAACACTTTAAAAACATGCCAAGAATTTAGCATTTTCTTTATAAAGATTATTGCGATTTTTTTTTTTTTTTTGTGTCAAGCCTATCAAACACTTGACTATTATATTAAAGTGGCCTAAGACTTTAAATTATATCTACTGTGACATAAATATCGTAATTTTTTTGCGTTGAGATAAAAAAAAAAAAAAAAAAAACCAAAGTTATATATGTGACATATAATCCTGCATTTATTTCAGTTCCATCTAGGATGTATATATCACATTAGTATAAGTTTGGGATTTTTATAGCACAAAAATGTTAGGCATATGCATCACAATGGGCTATTTAGAATTTTTGAGTAATACAAAAAATTGGCATATTTATATCACAGTGGACATGGTTTTGTAGTTTTTCGTTGTATTAATCCTATATTCAAATTGAATAAAAAGACAATATTGTAGATATTGGTCAGAAATTTTGAGAAAAAAGAAGAAGAAGAAAAAGCAAACCATCACTAAACAATCAAATGCTTTAAAATCGTGTGCCAAATTTTATTTTAGCTTTCTAGATCCCCAATTATAATTTAGAAAGCGATGAAAAAATCGTCCTTTATGATGGAAAAGAGAACTTTGATTAAAGCAAAGCAAGTTGTTGACTGGACCTAAGTAAATGTGGACTGTCACGTCAGATCGCAGTGTGTTGTTAAAAAACCATATAGTAAATGCTTTTTTTGGAACTGATTATTTTTCAGGTACCACGCGATGCACTTAGGATTTACACAGAATTTGCTAACTCTTTCCCCGAATTCAAGGTGTTTAGTCACACTTTTTACATGGGAATTCGAGCAAGTTATGAAATGCCCGTTGGAAACAACATCTTAGCTGCCCGCAAAACAAGCCTTTTCTCTGGTCAAAATAATTGATGGGAACGCTCTAAGATCAATCTTTTCCGGATCATATCTATTCAATAAATGGAAAGGCAATCTTTTCCGGTTGAGGCGATTTGAACACAAGACCATGATACCCTTCTTCTAGTTCATCGGTCAAACATTCACACTGTCGTTTGAAAGAAAAAGGCGACACTCTTGTCCCGTTGAATATTAATACGGCTCTTTACCATTTCGTTTCGGGGAAATTCTTTTACAATCTTTTGTTGGTGCTTTGAAAATTGAATTATTTTGAAATGAAATATATGTAACGAGTAAATCAAAAACTCTTTCCAATGGAACAATCGATCTCAATAAAGATATGTTTGTTTTACAGAAAAATGAATGATTTTAGAAATATTTTTTCAAAAATTATTGCTTGTAATACTTACTAAAATGAATGAATTAATTTTTTCAATCATCCATGATAATATTATTTATTGAATAATTATTTTTAAGTGATATGGTAATTATATTTCAAATTTTACATTTTTTACGGAATTAAAACGGAGCCTGAGGCACTTTTAGTTTTAACTTGTGGGTATGGGAAATGGACCTTGTTCAGAATCTGACATGTTACCACATAAGAAAAGTCTCAAAACAAACCTATAATCAGCCATTTAGTAAAGAAATAAAAAAGATAAATGGGGTAAATATCTTTTCACAAAAATCTCTCAATAAATATTCATCTCGTGAAGGAACCAAAAAAAGAGGGTCGAAGAAAGAAATTCAAAATGAGCACCCAAAAAAATAAAAAAAACAAAGCAAAAAAAATAAAAATAAAAGGAATATAAAAATAAAAAGAAAAAAAGAAAAAAAGAAAATAGGAAACCCCACCAACATACTCGTCTATTTAATAACTTCTCCCTCGACTACGAAAGATCAATCTTCCCTCCCCAAATCCCATCTGTCTTTGCGAAGTAAGAGCAGAGCAAAGCCTCAAGCTTTCCCCCCACATCCATACATAACATCAACTGCTGCAGCTGCAGAAACAGAAAGCAGAAAAAACAGAGTGCTCTCACGAGAGTATCTCTCTCTCTCTCTCTCTTTTCCCTCTCTCTCTCTCTCTCTTTCTCTCTCCCTCCCTCTCTCTGTAAGTTCTTGAACTTGTGAGCAGAGAGTTTCGAATC
>CM024528.1:10581194-10640759 GCA_014182385.1 Eucalyptus viminalis | reverse complement strand
CAAACTGACATTTTTCCTCACAAAGAGAACCAACTTGCATTCCAAAAACGCGATAAAAAACGGTCCCTCAAATTTTTCCGACAAAAATGACCCTATTTTGGATTTCCCCCAAAAATCTCAGTTTGCAAAAAAATATTCGGAGGATGAATCAATGGATTAAAATAAATCGTGACATAACAAAATTTTCAATTTCTAAAATTGGGTTCAAATTCGTGGTTAATTTCAATCTGGCACGATTTTAGTGTGACTTAGCCTACTAGGTAGCTTTTAGAAATTTTTAGTACTATTGACTTGTGGTTAATTATTTCCAAGTCACAACGTACATCTTCTACACATTGGTGACTCTTGGTTGTCGTGAAAATGTCGAGGTTCCAAATGTGGACACAGGGTACCAAAACGACAGAAAAATTAGTCTAGTACCGATCGACAAGAATTTTGCAATTTGGTGGAATCACCCACACTTAGTCACATATTTCAGTTGAATCGACCTATTTCTCAAGTCTATTGCATTAAAATCCCTTAACGGCTCTACCCGATAATCTAGTTATCTCTTAAATGGTCAACTCAGAGAATAGAACTATAGGTGCGTCGATGAAAGACCCGATTCATTTAATTAAAAACAGAACTGGAATTTCAGGATATCACAAAAAAAATTTATACGACGAAACTCTACTTATGAAAACCAAAATTCTATTTGTATTGGCAATCATAATTAATTTGAGATTCTATTTCTATCATTCAATGACTACTAAATCTTCTAGATACAAATTTGTCCGATGGGTAGATTGGAAGATAGTCTTCTAGATACTGTCCAACTGCTAGTTTGGAAGTGGAGGAATATTTAAGAAGATCAAGGACGGATGAGCAAGTAAAAGACAGAGTGTACAATTTATAATTCCAAAGTTTGAGCGACCTTCGATCATACACTTGTTTCTTGTGAGCTTAAACGTTTGTAATCATAAGAGAAATACCGAAAGAGTGACTTAGTGAAATAGTGCGATCTACCACTGAGTGTATGCACTCAAAATTGTAATATCTTGTTGATCATATAGTGGAATCCAACTAGAAGGTTGTTAGCGTGAGAGAGTGGACGTAGGCTTGTTCTAAGCCAAACCACTATAAATTTTGTGTTCTTATTTTCTTACCTAAACTTTTTTATCTTGTTTATAGTTCTATTTAACTGCTAAAGTCTAAATTTGCTCAAAGTTTTTTGTTCTTCGTAGTCAGTTTCAAAAGCAAAATATTTAACTTTTCTTTGCAAAATTTTTTTCTTCACGCCTATTTAGCCCCTGAATGTGTTTATACTAGCACTTTCATACTTTTGAGATTCATCTAGAATAACCTGAAATTTTTAAAACAAGAAAAAGCAAGTAATAATCTAATTGCTTCTAACCTCGTTACTGGTGCATAGGTTTCGTCATAGTCTATCATTTCTTCCCGTGTATATCCTTTCACCACGAGTCTTGCTTTGTTTCTAATCACTTTTCCTTTCTCATAGTCATAGTCATCTTGTTCCTGAAAACCCATTTTGTTCCAATCACAAATTTGCTTTTGGGTTTTGGAATCAACTCTCATATATTGTTGATGCTGAATTGTATGAGTTCTTCCTACATAACTTCTATACAAATTTCATCGACAAGGCTTTGTCTACTCCTTTTGGTTCTATCTCAGAAACAAGTGCTAGAGTACTGAACTTCTCTTCCTTTGGATATGGTGTGAATTCCTTCATCAATGTCGCCAATGATGAGTTCTTTGGGATGACTTAACTTGTGCTTACAGTTATTGCTTGGTCTAAAGGTTTGTTGTTTCTCTGCTTCAATTGAATATTCTCGATTTGCTTGTTGATGTTCTCAGATGTCTGAACCTCTTTAGCGGAAGTAAACTTTGTTAAGTCTGAAATAGGTTCAGACTCTTCAAGTTGAGTCTCGATCTAGTTAAATCTGCACATAATCTTGAAACTTGATGTTCATAGATTCTTCCATGGATTGAGTCTTCTTGTTAAAGACTTTGTAAGCTTTGCTTAAAATCAAATAGCCAAGAAAGATTCCTTCATCTGATTTTTCCTCAAACTTCACAGATCGATCATTTGCATTCTTCATAAATAAAATATTTATAGCCAAAGACATGATAGTAGGAAACAATAGACTTCTTTCCTTTATATACTTCATAAGGAGTTTTCTTTAGGATATGCCTAAAAATACTTTATTGATAATATAGCAAGCAGAAGAAACTACTTATGCCAAAAATTGAGAGGATGTTTTGCTCTCTATCAAGAGAGTTCTGGCCATCTCCGTAAAGATCTGTTTTTCCTTTCCATAACCCCATTTTGTTCTAAAGTATATGGAGAAGAGAAAACATGCTGAAAATTAGATTTATCATAGAATTTCGCAAAATCTTGATTTTCAAACTCACCTCCATGGTCAGTTCGTATACTTGAAATAGCATAACCATTTTCATTCTAAACCTTTTTGCCAAACTTTGAGAAATAAGGGAATGTTTCAAACTTATTTTCCAGAAAGTATACCCAAGTAAAACGAGAGTAATCCTCCACAATTATTAGGCAATATTTATTTCTACCAATACTTTGAGTTCTGGTTGGTCCAAAAAGGTCCATATGGAGAAGCTACAATGCTTGACTGATAGAAACTTGATTTACAAATTTAAAGGAACTTCTAACCTGTTTTCCCAAGAAACAGGAAGTGCATAATTCAGACTTCTAATAAGCTAGATTAGGAAGCCAGATTAGAAGAAATTTTAGCAATTTGCTTCATATTAACATGGCCAAGCTTCCGATGCCAGAGACTTGTTTTATCTTGAATAGAAATAAGGCATTGAGAACTTTATGGATTTACGTCTATAAGATACATGTTGCCATGTCTTTGCCCAGTAAAAGATTGAGAGAAGTCTTGACTCGTTTCAAAACAAATGCCTTCTTGGAAATTTATTCAAAAACCAGTATCGCAAAGCTGACTTATGTTGAGTAGATTGTAATTAAAACCTTCCACCAGGGAAATATTATTGATAGTCAGGCTTCTAATCTTCACATATCCACATTCTACAATTTTTCATTTGCTATTTCCTCCAAAAGAAACTTTTCCTCCATTCAATCTAACAAGCTTCATGAAGTAGCTTGAGTCTCCTGTAATATGTCTCGAGCAGCCACTATCCAAATACCGTTTGATCTTTTTTTTAATAATGACCCGTGATCAAAAGAAAAGCTCAAACTTTCTTAGATACCCAAATTTTCTTGGCTCCAGGAGAATTAGTATTAAAGAAAGTCTTTGCCCATCTCATCTTAACTGGTCTCCAAACCTTGGGACATTCTTTTTTGAAATGTTTTGAGCCGTTACACTTCGAACATCTGAGTGCGCTTTGGTCAACATGTTTTATAAAAAAATTTTGAAAGTGATTTTGTAAAATCCCTTTGCAGGTCTTTGTTTAATTCTCTCTTTTACTTTGGGACAGTTTCTGAAGTCATACCCAAACCAAATTTGTTAAAGTATGCTATTCAGCTGAAAGGATTTTCTCCAGCTTTTCCGATCCTTTCTAAAATCTTTTGTAATACTTGAAATATCTCTTTTCAAAACATCATTTTCTTTTTGAAAGAGAGTCCAAATTTTCTTTCAAATTATCAAAAATTGCATTCAAACTTTCAAACTTTTCTTTTCAAGAATCTTCCAGTTGCCTAAGCTTAGAATTCTCCTTTTTAGTTCGGAAATCTTTTTAAGAGAGGAATTAAGATTGAGAAAAAGTTCATCTATGTACTTAGAGACTTTAGTAGGAATTTTGAGTTACTAACCTCAACTTTGTTTGAGTCCGAATCGAGTCTATTTCAAAATCTGAGTCTAATTCTAAATGAGCCATCGGACATATGTTGTCATATTCTTCTTCACTTTCCTCACACTCGGTGTCACTCCAAGTTTCAACTTTGAGAGCTTTTTTGTACTTCTCAGTTTTTAATTTCTTCTTCTTCAACAATGGACAGTTTGGTCTAACATACCCCTTTTTCTTGCATTTGAAACATATTACATCTTTGTTGGTTTCATTGTCCTCCATTGGTCTCTTTTGAAAGTTTTGCGTGCTCTACTTCTTCCAGTTGAATCTTATTCCCTTTCTATTCAGCTTTCTGAATTTTTTAATCAAGAGCTAGCTCTTCATTGTCCATATCATCATTTGAATCCGTATCATTAGAATCAATGTTAGACTTTAAAGCAATTGACTTCTTACTTTTAGGATCTTCTTCATCATTTATCTGCTCCACTTCATATGAATGAAGTATGCCTATCAGTTTGTCAACTGCTAAAGGCATGATCCTCTGAGTTTCTCTAATTGAAGTTTTCATATGATTCCAATCTTTCGAAAGCCCATGCAGCAATTTGTTTACTTTCATTGGTCCTGAGATTGGTTGACCTTGATAAGCCAAGCTATAGATTCTCCAGGCTTGATTATGAAGGCTTCATATTGTCCGAGCGGAATGTTTATTTTGGTTTCCTTCACATGGTTGGTCCCTTTGTAGGTAGCATGTAATTTGTCCCAAATTTTTTTTGCTGTTTTACAAGAAGAAATTTGGTTATAGTCAATGGGAGATAAGGCACAATATAAAGAGTAGATTGCTTTCACATCAAGAGCCTGTCTCTTGGTAATTTCAGGGATAAGTACACTAATGGTGCCATAAGTTGTGTACGACGCTCACTTTGGTGCCAAAAGTTTCCGCCGGATCACTTAAGTGCCAAATCGGAGAAAAATGATCACTTTGGTGCCACCGGTGAGAAATTCTGGCGAAAATGATTACGTGGCTTTATATTTTTAAAAAAATCAATAAACTCTTTAAACGACGTTGTTTTGCCGTCCTATGTGGATGGCTTAGGAAAAACGACGCCGTATAGCTCATTTGTGATTAAAATTAGGGTTTTTTTTTGTTCATCCTCGCCGACCAAGCTTGCTCGGCCACCGTCGCTTGGCCATGGTGCTCGGCCACCGTGCTCGGCCACTGTGCTCAGCCACCATCGCTCGGCCAAGAACTGATGGGAAAATAGGAGGCAAGGGCAAAGGAGAAGGAGGAAGAAGGGGGATTGAAGGTGCAGAGAGAGAAGACAAGGAGTGCGAGGGAAACAAGGAAGGCGCAGATGGAGATGGTGGATTGGGCTCTGTTCAAAGAGTGGCTGGTGCTGGTGTTGTTCTTCGAGGAAGAAGACGCCGCCGCCATGGCTTCTCTCTCTATTGGTGTTGTTCTTCGGGGAAGAAGACGACATCGCCATGGCTTCTCTCTCTCTGTTGGTGTTGTTCTTTGGAGAAGAAGATGATGCTGCCATGGCTTCTCTCTCTCTACGCTGGTGTTGTTCTTCAGGGAAGAAGACAACGCCGCCGCCATGGCCTCTCTCTCTATTGGTGTTGTTCTTCGGGGAAGAAGACGACATCGCCATGGCTTCTCTCTCTGTGTTGGTGTTGTTCTTCGGAGAAGATGATGATGCTACCATGGCTTCTCTCTCTCTACGCTGGTGTTGTTCTTCAGGGAAGAAGACAACACCGCCGCCATGGCCTCTCTCTCTCTCTCTCTCTCTCTCTCTCTCTCTCTCTCTCTCTCTCTCTCAATTTGAGGATTTAGGGTTTCGATTTGGGGTTTAAGACACCAAACGACGTCGTTTAGTGGTTTACTTGCTGACTGGACTTTCCGGCGAGCCACATCAGTATAAGAAATTAATAAAAAAAGGCCACGTCGGATTTCCGGCAGTTCAAATCGGCGTTGGCACCAAAGTGAGCATTTTTCAAATTTTTTGGCACTTAAGTGATCCGACGGAAACTTTTGGCACCAAAGTGAGCGCCATACACAACTTATGGCACCATTAGTGTACTTATCCTGGTAATTTCAGCTTATGTTATTTCATCAGCATCAATAACTTCTTTCCCTTGGTTTGAAACTGATGTTGCTTTAGGGTTGATCCATTTTTCTATAACATCTCACTCTAGAGGATCTCTGGATTCGAGAAATGCCTTTATCTTGTTCTTCCATACATTATACTCCTTTCCATCGGTATAAGGGGGTTTGGTATTGCTTTGACCTTCAACTAAACTTGGAGCCAAAATACTAGCCATAGAGGATCTTTAGCTTCGAAGTAAAAAACTTCAAAAAATAAGCACACAAGCTCTGATACCAATTGAAAGGTCTAGTAAGAATACCTCAAGGGGGTGAATATGTGTGAAAACACATTTTTCGAAATGTAATGAAAAACTTTACTTTTAACTTGAGTTTAGTTGACTACAAACTTTGCATAAGGAAATAGACTTTAACAGTTATTTCTAAATGCAGAATAAATCGCATTAAGTAAAGTAAAGGATTTCATGGAAGAGAAAGGAATACATAAGTTATAATGGTTTGACTTAGATCAAGCCTACGTCCACACTCACACGTTGACAGCCTTTTGACTAGTTTCCACTAAGAATCAAAAGAGAATTTACTATATTATGATCTCGACTTCTCAGTGAAGAGTCTCTCTCTCTTTTGAGTACAAATTTTAGCACAGTGTAAGGTATAACAAGTAAATAGGAAGCTTCAAACTTTGGAATTCTTCTTTCATGCACACTATCGAACAATTAGAGAGGCCTCCTTAAATACTCCTTCATGCCTTCTTGACCATTAGCACTTTCCAAAGGAATTCTTCCAATCAACTCATTGAACATAATCAATTAAAGAGATCTCAAGCCGTTTGAAGATTGTGATGAAAGCCTATCAATAATGTTCATCCATACAATCAGGATCTTGGTTTCCATAAGTAGATTCTTTCCAAATTAACTCGCCTTTCGAAATGATTTTATGTATCTAAATTGATTCTAGTAAATATAACCAATCTCGTAGATAATATTTCCAACCAGAAGGCCATATATATCCCGTACGAACCGAACCCTTGAAGAAAGAAAGATAGTTCCTCATATGGATAAGTCTTTATTCTTCTCTTGTGTTCTGTCTGGAGTTTGTCAGAGTGGGTAGACTTTAGTTGTAAGATAGACTTTGACACAAAAGCATGGCAATTTTTATAATAGAACTTCGATAAGCTTTGTCAGTTTCAAAACAACATAGAGTTTTCTCTAACAATCATGCAAACTTCTGTGATGAATCTAGTCTTCAACATGTTTTCTCATCTCTATATACTCTAGAATGAAATGGAGTCACGGAAAGGAAAAATAGATCATTATAAGAGATGGCCAGAACTCTATTGATAGAAAGTAAATCTCTTCTCGTTTTTGGGCAAAAGCAATTTCTACTGCCTATTATGTAATAAATAATGTATTTTTAAGGCCCATCTTAGAGAAGACTCCTATGAAGCATATAAAGGGAAGAATTCAAACATCTCCTACTTTCATGTATATGGCTATAAGTGTTTTATCTTGAAGAATGCAAATGATCGAACTAGAAAATTTGAAAAAAGATCGGATGAAGGAATATTTATTGGCTATTTTACATCAAACAAAGCTTATAGGGTCTTCAATAAGAATATTCAAATTGTCAAAGAATCTATGAATGTCATATTTCAAGAAAGTATTTAGAACCAACCAAATCAGACTCAACTTGAAAAGTCTGAACCAAAGTCTGATTTCCAAAAAGAACTTCAATCTTCTAGAGATCAAGGTCGAGCAAAATAAGAGTCAGAAGAATCAAAGAAAATACACGATCCGCATATCTCAACAAGAAAGGACAAACCAAATACCAACTGGAAGTATAAATCAAGTAATCCCAAAAAACTCAGCATTGGTAATTTAGAAGAATGAATCTGCACCAGATCTAAGGCAAAAGAAGATTCCAATGCAATAGCAATTATTTCAGAAATATAAGCAAAAGGAATAGAAGAAGCACTATCTAACGAAAGCTAGATAGAACCAATGCATGAAGAACTCAGACAATTCAACATCTACAATGTCTCCGGGAGCTGGTTCCTAAATCGAAAGGCATATCTGTGATTGAAACGAAGTGGGTTTTCAGAAACAAGATGGATGAAAATGGCAAAGTAACCAGAAACAAAGCAAGGCTTGTGGCAAAATGTTACACATAGGAGGAAGGAATAGACTACGATGAGACTTATACACCTATAGCCAGGTTATAAGCAATTAGATTACTACTTGCATATGCGTGTTTTCATAATTTCAGGTTATTCCAGATGGACGTCAAGAGTGCTTTCCTTAATGGATTTATACAAGAAGAAGTCTATGTGGAACAATGACCAGGTTTTGAAGATCCAAGAAAACTAGACTTTGTTTATAGACTAAAGAAAGCATTGTTCGGTCTAAAACAAGCACCTCAAGCTTGATATGAGAGGTAGAGTAAGTTTTTGTTAAATAATGGTTTTGAGAAAGGGACGCAACCTTGTTTATTAAAAGGGAAGAAAAAGATTTTCTACTTGTTCAAATATATGTAGATGATATAATCTTTGGAATTTCTAACAAGAATTTGTGCAAGAAGTTCTCAAAGTCTATATAGGATGAATTTGAAATGAGCATGATGGGAGAATTAACCTTCTTTCGGGTCTGCAAGTCGACAATCAAAGAAAGGAACATTCATTTATGAAGCGAAATATGCCAAGGATGTTATCAAGAAGTTTGGAATGAAAAACTGCAAGAAAACAAAAACTCTCATGTCAAGTTCTTCAAAGCTTGACAAAGATGGAGATGGAAAGAAGGTTGACCAAAAGTTATACAAAAGCATGATTGGTTCTCTTCTTTATCTCACTACCTCTAGACCTGATATTCTATTTAGTGTGTGTATATGTGCTAGATTTCATTCTAATCCCAAAGAGTCGCACCTTAGTGCTGTTAAATGTATTATTAAATATATTACAACTTATCCAAAGCTAGGTCTATGGTATCCAAAAAGATGAGACTTTACCTTACTTGGTCATTCTGATATTGATCTAGTTGGTTGTAAAGTTGACAGGAAAAGTACTTCAAGAACATGTCAACTGTTGGGACACATGTTGGTGTCTTGGTTATCACGAAAGTAGAATATTATGTCTCTTTCAATAGCAGAAGCAAAGTATGTTGCTCTTGGAAGTTTTTGTTCACAAATTATGCGGATTCGGCAGCAACTAAGAGATTTTGGAATAGAATAATCTTGCACTGAGATTAGATGTGACAACACAAGTATGATCAATCTTACTAGAAATCTCATTCTTCACTTAAGAGTAAAGCACATCGAAATTTGCCATCACTTCATAAGAGATCATGTGGCGATATCAATGTTCAATTCATTGATTTGAAGAATCAATTGGCAGATATCTTCACCAAGCCATTGGAGAAAGGCTTATTCGAGTCCATTTGTAAAAAGTTGAATATCACTCTTCCATATGACTAAAGGCTCTAGATGAGTAGACTCAACATATCAACATGTGGGAAATGCATATGTCTACAAGTCTTCAAGACTCGGGTAGTTTTATTTTAAATTTTTGGCGCATAAATTTCCTTTCATATTGAACAAGTATGTTTATTCTCAATTTATCTCTTGCCTTTTATATTTTTGAAAATTGTATTGTCTCTATTGATTTTTTGGAATTAATTTCAAATTTTATTTATAGCTTTTATTTTTATTTTTTGAAAAGGTATTTTCGTTTTATGACGGTTTAGTTGCCGTACTTCAATTTCTTTAAATCCCTCACAAATTTTCTTTTACAATTACAAACCCTAACTCTCAAACCCTCATCTTTCTTGAACTCTCTCTCTCTCGAATCCTCTACAAATTTCTTACTTACCCCTACACAAACATGTTGTCAAAGTCCTCCAAGTCTGCTTCAATGTCATTCTAAAGGAAATCTTCTCATACTGTTAGTTGCGGCCTCAAAATGTTCTTGAAGGTCCTACGCATTTTGATCTGACCAGAGAAGATTGGCCTCGAAGTTCTCCTCGCCGCTCTACAAATGAGTTAGTTATTCAGGAAACAACCCCCATTTTAGTAAGAAGGCTTGAGGTTATTCTTAAACATGATAACTTTTTGAAGTTGAGAGGAAGCCCTATGGATTTTATAAGTAATTTTTTGAAACAAAATGGCTATGGGAATGAAACCCTGTTTTTGAGAGCCATGGAGAAGTTAGGACTGGTAAAGGCCGGAACTTCCAAAAAGGAATTTTCAAACTTTCCTTTTGATCCTCGTTTTGGGACAGAAGGATAGCTTGAAAACAAGGATGATGATAAGAGGATTTTTAAGAATTTTCAACCAAAGATTGGTGTTGCGGCTGAAATTTTAGCAGAGAAAAGACAAAACTGTTTCGTTCAAAAGATCATAATAAGGTTTTTGCTCAAATGCTGAACAAAGGGGTCATCTGTCACGCCTCGATCCTCGAAGACACGCCCATCATTCTACTTGGTCGATTTTAAAGTGTGATATCCTAGGATTAATTATCGTCGACCCTTTCTTTTTATTACGCATGCGGAAGCAGTTATGAATCCTCAAACAATAAAATAATGGGATAGAAAAACAGGCTATATTTTTCTTATTGAAATCCACAGCCAAACCTTTATACATGACATAGCTCAAAGTCTATTCACAAGCCTATTCAAAACATTCTTGTCCCCCATAATTCACATATAATTAGGGTTCACAAAAGAAATGGGATCTCAATCCTCATTTGGGTCATATTCGAGATCATCCCGATCCTCCTCCGATTCAGCTTCACTGAGCTCGTTTCCTTCCAGCTCTTCATCTTCTTCTTCAGGCTCATCCTCGGCTTCAGATGCCGACTCATCCTCAGGTACCTCCTTTGCTACACCCCAGTCCTCGTTCTCCTCTAGTCCCTCTACGGACCCGAAATGGTTATTTAATAACCATTGAGACCACGTCTCAACAAGTTCTACCCCTTAAGACTCGATTAGTAAACCAATACACCTTAGGCTGCCTAAGCACATCACGAGTCAGAGGACTTACCTTGGCATTAATTCCTTCCTGCATATTAGCACGATTCAATAGGTACCCAAGCAATCACATCACAGATCGATATCTCGATCAATCGACCTAGTCGATTTCATGTCAATCAGACCATTCATTGGTCATTTCAATTCAATCAATCAATTCAGATATCATATCAAAGTAATGATCAATCGACCTAGTCAATTACATGTCATCTCGACCCATGCTTGGTCCGCACATTCAATAAGTCCGTTCATATCAGGACTACTCGCTCTAAGTTGATAAATAGATAGTATAGCTCGCACTAAGCTGATAGAGTTAAGGTATACTGCTCTCGCTAAGCTGACATATTGCCCATAGGCTAATATAGTATACTGTATACTACTCTCGTTAAGTTGACATATCCCCTGCAGGCTGATATAGTATACCCCTAATGCTCACTCTAAACTGATAAAGTGTACTACTCGTGTTAAGCTGACATATCGCCCGTAGGCTGATATAGTACACAAGTATACTACTCTCGCTAAGTTGAAATGCCAGAGCCCGTAGGATGATATAGTATACTATCCGACCATTTAATCCATTCCATCTTTTATCCTTCTCGATAAAATAGCCGTGTGTGGGGACACGGTCGGCCTTAGCCAAAATATAATATTTTCCTTTCCATAACTCCCACATTTTCTGTAGTCCACTCAAATATTTTTGGCATTATTAATCGATGCCCGGTCATTTTTCAATTAAGAATCAATGATTATCCAATTATAGAATAATTCTCATTTTCACAAATAATTCAATTCAATAGGAAATAAAGCTCAATTAAATAAATGGACTGCGCCACGACAATTGGCATAAAATTCCGGTCGTCGGCTATTCCTGCCTAATTTCTGGAAAATAAATAAATAATTAAATTAATTTCGAAAATAAATAAATAAATAAATACTAAAAAACCAATTTAGGCCCGTATTGCCTAATTGGACGCCAGAAACAGATCAGGATAAATCCCGAGATACATTCAATAAATAACCGAACCTTTCTACTTGCTAAAGACTAGGTCTAACCACCTAACTTGCATCATTCAGTCACTAATTTAATTGTTCTAAACTAATCTAACCACCTAATTGCACTTAATTAAATCTAATCAATCCTTAAGTATAATTAGCAAACTAATAAAGCATTAGTGAGTAAAACTCACTTGATTAAAAGCGGGGACTGGATCACCACGACAACGACGTGACGGCGGCTGAAATCAGGCTTTCGACGACACCGGCGAGCTTGGACCGGGCCTTAAGCTTGGCCCAACAAATCTCAGCCAAACTGAGATTTGTTCTTGCTTTTAGGCTGGACCCAAGTTGGGTTGGGCCTACTGCGAAGATGGGCTTCAAAAATTGGGCTTGAAGACTGCAATTACTAAAATGGGCTTGAAATAAAGCTGAACTGGGCCTGACTTTGCTGGGCCCGAAAGACTGAAATTGGCGCGTTTTTTGCGTGACCTAAACTGCTGGGTAGTTTTCAGAATTTTTTAGGGAGAATGACTCGTGGTTGATTTTCTTCGAGCCACAATGAACCCACTCGTCACATTGGCAACTCTCGATTGTTGTAAAAATCTCGAGAATTCAAATACTGACACATGGTACCAAAACGATAGAGAATTCAGTCTAGTGTCGGCCGACGAGAATTTTCCAATTTAGTGGTGTCACCCACGATTAGCCACACATCTCTGTCGAACCGACCTATCTCTGATCTCTAATCAATTTACATCTGTGTCGTAATGATCTCAGCAGATGAACACGATTGAGCAGTCGATTCCTGGTTGATTTCTCAAGTCTATTTACCTTAAAATCCTTCATGGTTTCCCCGAATAGCCTAGTTATCTCGAGAGTGATCAGCTTTAAAAACAGCCCTATAGACGCGTCAATGAAATGCCCAATTTATCCAATAAGAAACATGACTGAAAATCTGGGATGTCACAACTCTTCCCCTCTTATAAAAATTTCGTACTCGAAATTAAACCTTTCCCAATCCTTAAACAAAAAGGTGGGGTATTGTCATCTCATCTAGTCTCACCTTTCCCGGGTTGCTTCTTCAGTCCCGTGGCGTTGTTAGACCACTTTGACCAAGGGGACTATCTTGGTTCACTGAATCTGATCTGAATCACAAACTGAACCGGGCTTTCCATGTACGACACTCTGTCGTCCATGTCTAATTCATTAAGATTTAGCACGTGGGTCAGGTCGGGTTCATACTTCCTCAACCAAGACACATGAAAGATGTCATGCAGTTGTGCTTACCTCGGCAACAACGCAAGACAATATGATAGGATCCTAGTTCTTTTTAGAATCTCAAAGGGACCTACGTACTTCGATTTCAGATTTCTCCCCTACTTGCTGAAGTGCAAGGTATTCCTCATTGGTGATACCGGTGTACCTACCAATTTAGAACTTTTGGGGCCTTCAATGCTCAACAACCCAATTATTCCGGCAGTTCTGAGCGGTCTGCACTTTGGCACTGATCACAGCAATTGCAACTACTGATTGCTGAACTGACCCTCGGCCTGATCTTTCTTTCTCTGATCTCATCTCAACAAACTGAAGTTTTGCACACTTTGCTATGTTCTGCCTCAAAAGGAACTATTTGAATGTTCTACTGAAATTGGGAACCTCAGTTCTAGATCTGATATAAGTTCATCACTGACACTCCCTGCAAATGAACTGTCTGACACACATATACTTCTACATGTCTCTTCCAATCAAGACCCTTCCATATGGCGATAAAGTGGGCCGACTTCATCAGTTTGTCGACCACTACCCTAACTGGAATCATTATTCCCCTGACTCCCTGGTAAACCTATCACAACATTCCATTGTAACATACTTCCATTCCCACTCAAAACTCTCACGTGATTATAAAGGTCCTCCCGGATTGCATTACTGAACTTCTATTTACCGACACATCTGACACTTGCAACCTATCCAGCAATATCTATTTTTGTGGCATACCAAAATTCAAAGTCAAGTTATAAGGTGTGTTAAAGTCTCTAATTGGGTAATGAAATTACCTATGGTTAATGCTTTAGCCATTAGTCTCTTTTTAAGATTAGATGATTTGTGCATGTATTTGTGAGATTTTAAATTAGATGGATTAATGATAATAATCTAAGCTTGGCCATGCACTATATATATATATATAAAATAAAAATTTCATAAGACTTTGGCCATGTTGAAAATTAAAATTTTAAAAAAACTTATAGAAGAAATTCAAAAAAAAGGGGGGGGGGGGTAAAAATCTGATTGGGCCTTAAGCCCAAGAGTGGAACTTTAATGGGCCAAGTTGGCCAGCCCATTGAAGCCCACAAGTGGGCTGTCGACCAGCCCAAGAAGTGGCCGGATGGCCCAAGCCCAAAGCCCAAGCCCATTATGCATGCAATGAGACAAGTGGCACAAAGCAGAATGCCATGCATTGGCTAATTTGAAGGCAAACAATCATTACTAATGATGAGGTTTAGGGGGGATCAAAGGGCAGAGAGAGAGAGGGGTGGCCGGTTCATTCGCCCAAAGAGAGAGAGAGAGAGAGAGAGAGAGAGAGAGAGAGAGAGAGAGAGAGAGAGAGAGAGTGCGAGAGAGAGGGAGAGCGGCTGAGAGGTAGGAGGAGCCGAGGAGGAGCCGCCGTCCGACCGCCGTGTACCGCCGTTCGTGTGGTCTAGAGGCAAGTTGGGGGTCCTTTGCTGCTCTTGCATGTGTTTATGTTACATTAATGGTTGATATAGTGTCGAGTTTGGGTGATTTGGTGAGGAAAACCGAAGTATGGATGGATTGTTCTTAGGTGGTATGACTGTTTTCACTTGAACAGTTTGAGTCAGAATGTTGTGTGAGCTTGCATGCATGTTTGGAGTCCTATTTTGGCTTCGATCTCTTCACTAAAGTTGTAGCTAACATCGTAAAATAAAACATACTCAAATTTGGTGGAAAGTGATGGATTTCTGAGGGGTTAAACTCTCATCCTAAGGAGAACTCTGATCTGGAAAAATTTCACTGACCTCTTGTTGGATTTGTGGTTGCATGTTGATTTGTGCTAAGAATCTTTCTTCGATCTCTTCATGAAAGTTGTAGGGGACATCTTAAAATACAACATAATCAAAATTTAAGTGAAATTAACAAGTATAGCCTAGTGAATCGACTAGATCTTGAAGACGGTAATTCTGGAGATGTATTTCGGGACACCCGAGACTTCATGGACTTAAATGACGGCTATAATCTGAGTTTTTGACTTAGATCTCTTCATAAAACCTGTATAGAACATCTTTATGTATAACATATCCAAATTTCAGAGGAAACGAAAGAGAATAGGTAGGTAAAAACTCAGTATTTCGGAGAAGTATGTACTGGACGATGCGGTAATAAATCCAGAAGCTTCGTGAGACTGTAGAAAATAATTTAGAAAGAATCTGACTTGGAAGTCTTCATGCAAGATGTACGAAAATTCCTTAGATATAACTCGGTAAAATTTTGTAATTTTTGGAGGTCGTATGGATATTTCAATCAAATTTCTTCCGAAACTGTGCATTCTGATTTCACCCGAAAATGACATGCCATTCTGTGGGAATTGTGAAATCGTGTGAAATTCTATTTGGCCATGTGTTTTGCATGAAATTATTATTCTATTGCCTTGTTTATCACTTGCCTTAATTTTTATAATTTTTGCGAATTTATAGATATTAAATTTAATATTTTTGAAAATGACAAAAGTTGAAATTTAAATAAATGAAAAAGGACATGAAAAATGGATTATTTTATTGGCCATAAATTCCATTAAATCTTATTTCATAAATAATTATACCATGTAGCATGTATGATGAGGTCTTGAATGCATGACATTGAATTGAGATGCATGTATAAATTTAATGCCGAATATGACTTGTTTGACATTACATAATATGCCATGCTAAATTAAGACCGAAATTGGTAAACATGGATAATGTTAAATGAGGAGATGGCTGTGGTGGAGGATAATGGCCGGAATGTATAGAGATGCATTGCCGGATGGCCCTGGGAGATTCAAGATGCCCGGAACGTGGGGGTGCCGGAAGCCCTGTCGAAGGTCTTTGCCCGAAGGGAATGCCTCGCGATGCCAAGATTGGGGTGCGGGATGCCCGGCCAGGGAGTGTAAATGCCGGAAGCCCTGTCGGAGGTCTTTGCCCGAGGGGAATGCCTCGTGATACCAATTGGGATGCGAGATGCCCGGAATGTGGGGGGCCGGATGCCCGGTGGCCTGAAATGGCTGAATGCCGGAAGCCTCGGAGGTCTTTGCCCGAGGGGATGATGAAATTGATGATCCGAGGAATGGGTGATGTGGTGATCAAATTGAAAGTTAAAAGTGGAAATTAACCCATGGCATGATGATATGCGTGAGGATGATGATAATATGTGAGGTGATATGATGATGATCAGCCATGGCATGATGATATGCATGATGATGATGATAATATGTGATGTGATATGATGATGATCACCCATGGCATGATGATATGCATGATGATGATATAATATGTGATGTGATATGATGATGATCACCCATGGATGATGATATTCATGAGGATGATGATAATATGGGATGTGATATGATGATGATCACCCATGGCATGATGATAGGCATGATGATGATGCTAATATGTGATGTGATATGATGATGATCACCCATGGATGATGATAATATGTGATGTGATATGATGATGATCACCCATGGCATGATGATATGCCATGATGATGATGACATGTATGATATGATGATTCCATGATGATGATGACATGTGTGATGTGATGATGTCATGATAATGATGACATGTATATGATATGATGATGTTACACATGTATGTGTTATGATTGTGACGATGATGCATGATAGTATGCGCATGGCTTCAAGATAAGTAACGCCTGCAATGCATGTATGATATGTATGATGCATTCAGTGGTTATTGGATTCCTTTACCTGCTGAGTGGTTGTACTCATCCCTTTTAGGGACCAACATTTCATATTAGCAGCATGCCGCTTCCTGCCGTTACGCGGGGTACATTTTACGGTTTACCATCTGACGTCGAGGTGGAGTGCGAGGAGTTCAGCTGTCCTTCGGTACCTGGATTGACATATATTAATGTGTGCTGTTTTGTCATGTACGACATAGGCCTGGCTAGGGGCCCGATTGTCCAGGAGTTCATCTCCGTCCACGTTCGTTGCGACGGGGTGATGAGAGGGATGCTGCCACCTCCACCGCCTGACGCACCGTATTGGGTGTGAGGCTCGTGCGTGACGAGTGGGAGCTGGTATTTTTGGGGGATAGTTAGCCGACACTTATGATGGGGGTTGCGCACGTGAGATTTAGAGGGTCAAGGGTTCTTTTTGGTGTTTTAGGCCGGACGTGGCTGAGTCTTGGCTTTTCCTTTTTGATGTACTGACCTGAAGAAGTCCTATCTTGAAAATATATGTAAATAAAGTGTTGTGGCTTGTCTATAAATCCTGGTGATTAGTGGTGTGTATTTGTATCATGGTTGGTAGGGGAGAGATGGTGATGTTTTACTTTGCTTCCGCTGATGAGTCGCGCTGGGACCGTCTTATAAAAAAAATGCCTGTGAATAACGACGCTTCTTCTAAGTACTATCAAAAGGGTAATAAGACGTAACATTGGTGCTTGTGGCGACCTTCGAAGGGTTCGGGGTGCTACAACGCCCCTTTTTGGTATGAGAGCGAATGGTTATAGGTGGAGTGATAAGGAGCCTCATTTGGAAATTGAGAAACATGATGACAATGCACACCATAGGATATAAAATGGAATAACTGAATAAAGGGTGATGAGAATTCACTCGTAGATCCCTAGTAGTTTACTTTGGATTGCCTTTAGGTACCAGTAACATGTATATGTTACTTATGTAGTAGCAGTAGTTGCCTTGAATGGAGGCAGTGAGTCTTAGATTATTCCTGAGGCAATGCTTGGAAATTGCAGGAAAGTCATGGTGCGAGCTGGAAGTGCTCATCCATCGAGGGCTGAAGCCTCTGCTGTAAGGGCTGAACCCCGAATGGAAGACATCCTGTAGGCATTAGCCAATATTGGAAATCTGATGGAAAGGTAGGCGCAGCAACAGCCCGAGCAGAACGCCGTACTCAAGGACTGGTGGAGCAATTTCTGAAGTTGAAGCCACCTAGGTTCAATGGAATGGGAAGTCCCGAGGAGGCGAGCAATGGATTGATGGGATGGAACGAATTTTAAATTTGTTGGACTGCACGACGCTGAGAAAATAGTTTTAGCGAGTACTGTTGGAGGAAATGCGAAGTTTTGATGGAGAGCTTCGAAGGACATAATCTTTCCACCAGGTATTGATGTTAACTGGGAGGAGTTTGTTAGAGCTTTCAATAGGAAGTATTTTTCAGACTGTGCTAAGGATAGGAAGACTACAAAATTTGTTCAGCTGGAACAAAAGGGGTTGACGGTAGATTAGTATGAGGCTAGATTTTCTGAATTGTCTAGATATGCTCCTAGATTGATTGAGGATCAGGAGGAGAAGGCTAAGAGATTTTTGAAAGGGCTGAGGACTGACATTATAAAGCAACTAGTGCCATTGAACATAAGAGATTAGAATGAGATTTACGAAAGGGCACAGTTAATGGAGCAGGAGCTGTTGAGAGAGCGGTCAGAGTTTAAGAAACCGTTGAATTTTAATGATGTGAGAAAGGGTAAGAGACCTTATTTTGGTAGGGTCAGACCTGGAATGTGAAGAATAAGAGTAATTTTGGAAATTTTTGAGGAGCAAGAAGTGGTTTGAATATAGGGAAAGCACCCTATCAGCCTGGTGTTTGTCAAAAGTGTAATGGACGCCATGGCCCAGTTACTTGTACTGGACAACTGAAATGTTTTGGTTGTGGACAAGTGGGTCATCTTAGGAGAAATTGCTCACAAGAGAGGTCGCAAGTGAGTGTTGGCTCGGTGCGATAGGGATATCAGAGTGCTGTTAGGTCAAACCCACAAGGAAATCCTCAGAGGCCACCTGCACAAGGAAGGGTGTATGCAATCACCCAGGAGGAAGCGGAAGCTTCCAAAAATGTTATCTCAGGTACGATCCTTATCAATGGCGAAAAGGCATATGCATTGTTTGATACGGGTGCAACGCATTCGTTTGTGTCTGAAAGATATAGATGTTTGAATAAGATAGAAGTTATGCCTCTTGAGACGCCTCTTTGTGTTTCCATGCCTTTAAAGGATATGGTATTGTCTACGCTAGTGTGTAGAAATTGTAAGATATCAATGGGAGGAAATGATATGGAAATAGACTTGGTTGTAATGGCTATGTATGATTTTGACATTATTATAGGAATGGACTGGCTTCGTAAGTATCGGGCTAGAATGGATTGTTATAGAAGAGTGGTTCAATTCGTTTTACCTGATCAGTCTAGTTGTGAATTTTTAGGAGGTCAGACCCATCTCCTTGTAGCACTAATTTCGACAGTAGAAGCCTATAAGTTACTTGACAAAGGATGTCAAGGGTACCTAGCCATAGTTAGAGATTATGCAAGGGAGGAGCCTAGACTTGAGGAAGTTCGTGTAATTAACGAATTTCAAGATGTATTCCCTGAGGAATTGCCTGGATTGCCGCCAAAGTGGGAGATTGAATTTGAAATTGAATTAATGCCTGGAACAAGACCAATATCAAAAGCCCCATATAGGATGGCCTTAGTTAAATTGAAGGAATTGAAAGTGCAACTGCAGGAGTTGCTTGACAAAGGATTCATTAGACCAAGTGCTTCACCTTGGGGTGCACCGGTCTTGTTTGTGAAAAAAAAAGATGGATCGATGCGCTTGTGTATTGACTATAGGCAGCTGAATCAGGTGACCATTAAGAATAAGTATCATTTGCCTAGAATTGATGACTTGTTTGACCAACTCCAAGGAAGTTCGGTCTTCTCTAAGATTGATTTGAGGTCGGGATACCATCAATTAAGAATTAAGAAGGAGGACATTCCTAAGACTGCATTTAGGACTCGTTATGGACACTACGATTTCCTTGTTATGCCATTTGAATTGACTAACGCGCCGGCTGCATTTATGGATCTGATGAATAGAATATTTCAGCCTTATTTAGACCAGTTTGTGATTGTTTTTATTGATGATATTCTAGTATATTCAAAAGGGCCTAAAGAGCATGAGCAACATTTGAGGATAGTTTTACAGACCTTGAGAGAGCATAAATTGTATGCTAAGTTTAGTAAGTGTGAGTTTTGGTTGGACCAGATAATATTTTTAGGACATGTGGTGTCAGGAAAAGGAATTGCAGTAGACCCGACAAAGGTTGAAATGGTAGTAAATTGGCCGAGACCAACGACACCCACTGAAATACGAAGTTTCTTAGGACTGGCTGGTTATTATAGGAGGTTCATTGAAGGATTTTCAAGGCTGGCAGGACCTTTAACTAAGTTAACTCGAAAGAATGTAAAATTTGAATGGAATGGGGAATGTGAAAGGAGTTTTCAAGAGCTCAAAAGGAAATTGACTTCAGCTCCAATTCTGACTATACCGACTGGACCTGATGGTTTCACAGTGTATAGTGATGCATCTCACAAAGGACTAGGATGTGTTTTGATGTAGCATGGCAAAGTTGTAGCCTATGCATTCAGACAATTGAAACCCCATGAACTGAATTACCCGACGCATGATTTAGAACTAGCAGCTATAGTGTTTGCCTTGAAGATATGGAGACACTATTTGTATGGAGAGAAGTTTGAGATTTATACGGATCATAAGAGTTTGAAGTATCTGTTCTCACAAAAGGAGTTGAACATGAGACAAAGGAGGTGGATGGAGTTGTTGAAGGACTATGATTGTGAGATAAGGTATCATCCAGGGAAAGCGAATAGAGTAGCGGATGCCCTTAGTCATAAGTCGGCTATAGAAATGGCTAGTTTGAGGATGGCAGAATGGGAATTGTTAAAGTCTGTAGCAGACTCAGAGTTCAAATTGGAAATGGATTATCTTACTGGCATGCTTAGTGCATTAAGGATAGAGCCTGAAATTATCCAAAAAATTAAAATCCTACAAGAATCTGACCCAGAGATTTTGAAAGTGAAAGATGCTGTATCTTTAGGGAAAAGATTGGAATTTCAAGTCTCTGATGATGGAATAGTAAGATGTCAAGGACGACTTTGTGCTCCCGACAATGAGGAATTAAAGAAGGAAATTCTGTCGGAGGCACATAAGAGTAATTATAGTATCCACCCAGGTAGTACAAAGATGTATAGAGATTTGTGTCAGCAATTTTGGTGGAATGGTATGAAGGCAGATATGGCTAAGTATGTTTCTCAATGTTTGACGTGCCAGCAAGTGAAAGCGGAACATCGTAAACCCGCAGGACTCTTGAGACCATTAGACATTCCAGAATGGAAATGGGAACATATAATGATGGACTTTGTGCAAGGATTGCCAAGGACGTCAAGCAGTCATGACTCAATTTGGGTTATAGTGGATCGTTTGACGAAGTCGGCTCATTTCTTAGCGATTCGCATGGACTACTCAATGGATAAGTATGCGGACATGTATATAAGTCAAGTGGTACACTTACATGGTGTTCCAGTGACCATTATTTCAGATCGGGATTCAAGGTTTACTTCGAACTTATGGCGAAGTCTTCAAATTGCATTAGGGACTAAGCTTCAGTTTAGTACTGCTTTTCATCCCTAGACAGATGGTCAATCAGAAAGAGTGATCCAGATATTAGAGGATATGTTAAGAGCAATTGATTTCAAAGGAAATTGGGATGAAAGATTGCATTTAGTAGAGTTTGCCTATAATAATAGTTTTCAGAAGAGTATAGGCATGGCTCCCTATGAGGCATTATATGGAATGAGATGTAGGACTCCTGTCTGTTAGAGTGAAGTAGGTGAAAGAAAATTGATAGGACCTGAACTGGTACAAGTTACCACTGAAGCTGTTGAAATTATCAGAGAAAGGCTTAAAACAACTCAGAGTAGGCAGAAAGGCTACGCAGATAGGCGTAGAAGGCCTTTGGAATTTAGCGTAGGAGACCATGTATTCCTTAAGGTATCTCCAATGAAAGGAATATCTCGATTCGGGATGAAGGGTAAGTTAAACCCTAGATTTGTTGGACCTTTTGAAATACTCGAAAGGATAATGGATGTAGCTTATCGCTTAGCGCTACCTCCTAAGTTAGGAAATCTGCACGATGTGTTTCATGTATCGATGTTGAGGAATACCAGCCGGATCCTGGTCACATACTCGATCATGAAGCCATCAAAGTGGATGAGAAAGTAAGGTACATTGAAGAACCTGTGCAGATATTGGATCGAAAGGAGCAAATTCTTAGGACCAAGAAGATTCCATTGGTTAAGGTATTATGGCGACATCATGATATGGAGGAAGCCACATGGGAAAGTGAGGATCATATGAAGGGAAAGTACCCTATTTGTTTCAAGAAGGCATGAGTGGTGTCTAATTTCGAGGACGAAATTCTCTAAGGATGGGACAATTATGGCATCCCAAAATTTAAAGTCAAGCTATAAGGTGTGTTAAAGTCTCTAATTGGGTAATGAAATTACCTATGGTTTATGCTTTAGCCATTAATCTAGGGTTTAACTTAAACCCTATATATATATTAAATAAAAATGTCATAAGACTTTGGCCATGTTGAAAATTAAAATTTAAAAAAAAACTTGTAGAAGAAATTCAAAAAAAAAGGGGGGGGGTAAAAATCTGATTGGGCCTTAAGCCCAAGAGTGGAACTTTAATGGGCCAAGTTGGCCGGCCCATTGAAGCCCACAAGTGGGCTGTCGACCAGCCCAAGAGGAGGCCCAAGAAGTGGCCGGATGGCCCAAAGCCCAAGCCCAAAGCCCAAGCCCATTATGCATGCAATGAGACAAGTGGCACAAAGGAGAATGCCATGCATTGACTAATTTGAAGGCAAACAATCATTACTAATGATGAGGTTTAGGGGGGATAAAAGGGAAGAGAGAGAGAGGGGTGGCCGGTTCATTCGCCCAAAGAGAGAGAGAGAGAGATTGTGCGAGAGAAAGAGAGGGAGAGCGGCCAAGAGGGAGGAGGAGCCGAGGAGGAGCCGCCGTCCGACCGCCGTGTTCGCCGCCGTGTACCGCTGTTCGTGTGGTCTAGAGGCAATTTGGGGGTCCTTTGCTGCTCTTGCATGTGTGTTTGTTATATTTATGGTTGATATAGTGTCGAGTTTGGGTGATTTGGTGAGGAAAACCGAAGTATGGATGGATTGTTCTTAGGTGGTATGACTGTTTTCGCTTGAACAGTTTGAGTCAGAATGTTGTGTGAGCTTGCATGCATGTTTGAAGTCCGATTTTGGCTTCGATCTCTTCACAAACGTTGTAGCTAACATCATAAAATACAACATAATCAAATTTGGTGGAAATTGATGGAGATGTGAGGGGTTAAACTCTCATCCTACGGAGACCTCAGATCTGGAAAAATTTCACTGACCTCTTGTTGGATTTGTGGTTGCATGTTGATTTTTGCTAAGCATCTTTCTTCGATCTCTTCATGAAAGTTGTAGGGGACATCTTAAAGTACAACATACTCAAATTTTAAGTGAAATAAACAAGTATAGCCTAGTGAATCGACTAGATCTTGAAGACGGTAATTCTGGAGATGTATTTCGGAACACCCGAAAGTTCATGGACTTAAATGAAGACTATACTCAGGTTATTTGACTTAGATCTCTGTATGAAAACTGTATAGGGCATCTTGATGTATAACATATCCAAATTTCAGAGGAAACGAAAGAGAATAGGTAGGTGAAAACTCAGTATTTCGGAGAAGTATGTACTGGACGATGCGGTAATAAATCCAGAAGCTTCGTGAGACTGGAGAAAATAATTTAGAAAGAATCTGACTTGGAAGTCTTAATGAAATATGTACGAAAATTCCTTAGCTATAACTGGGTAAAATTTCGTAATTTTTGGAGATCGTATGGATATTTCAATCAAATTTCTTCCGAAACTGTGCATCCTGATTTCACCCGAAAATGACATGCCATTTTGTGGGAATTGTGAAATCGTGTGAAATTCTATTTGGCCATGTGTTTTGCATGAAATTATTATTCTATTGCCTTGTTTATCACTTGCCTTAATTTTTATAATTTTTGGATTTATAGATATTAAATTTAATATTTTTGACAAAAGTTGAAATTTAAATAAATGAAAAATGACATGAAAAATGGATTATTTTATTGGCCATAAATTCCATTAAATTTTATTTCATAAATAATTATACCATGTAGCATGTATGATGAGGTCTTGAATGCATGACATTGAATTGAGATGCATGTATAAATTTCATGCCGAATATGACTTGTTTGACATCACATAATATGCCATGCTAAATTAAGACCGAAATTGGTAAACATGGATAATGTTAAATGAGTAGATGGCTGTGGTGGAGGATAATGCCCGGAAAGTATAGAGATGCATTGCCGGATGGCCCTGGGAGATTCAGGATGCCCTGAACGTAGGGGTGCCGGAAGCCCTGTCGAAGGTCTTTGCTCGAAGGGAATGCCTCGCGATGCCAAGATTGGGGTGCGGGATGCCCGGCTAGGGAGTGTAAATGCAGGAAGCCCTGTCGGAGGTCTTTGCCCGAAGGGAATGCCTCGTGATGCCAGTTGGGATGCGAGATGCCCGGAATGTGGGGGGCTGGATGCCCGGTGGCCTGAAATGGCTAAATGCCAGAAGCCTCGGAGGTCTTTGCCCGAGGGGATGATGAAATTGATGATCCGAGGAATGGGTGATGTGGTGATCAAATTGAAAGTTAAAAGTGGAAATTAACCCATGGCATGATGATATGCGTGAGGATGATGATAATATGTGACGTGATATGATGATGATCACCCATGGCATGATGATATGCATGATGATGATGATAATATGTGATGTGATATGATGATGATCACCCATGGATGATGATATGCATGAGGATGATGATAATATGTGATGTGATATGATGATGATCACCCATGGCATGATGATATGCCATGATGATGATGACATGTATGATATGATGATGCCATGATGATGATGACATGTGTGATGTGATGATGTCATGATAATGATGACATGTATATGATATGATGATGTTACACATGTATGTGTTATGATTGTGACGATGATGCATGATAGTATGTGCATGGCTTCAAGGTAAGTAACGCCTGCAATGCATGTATGATTTGTATGATGCATTCAGTGGTTATTGGATTCTTTTACTTGCTGAGTGGTTGTACTCACCCCTTTTGGGGACCAACATTTCAGATTAGCAGCATGCCGCTTCCTGCCGTTACACGGGGTACATTTTACGGTTTACCATCCGACGTCGAGGTAGAGTGCGAGGAGTTCAGCTGTCCTTCGGTACCTGGATTGACATATATTCGTATGCGCTATTTTGTCATGTAAGACATAGGCCGGCTGGGGGCCCGATTGTCCAGGAGTTCGTCTCTGTCCACGTTCGTCGCGACGGGGTGATGAGAGGGATGCTGCCACCTCCACCGCCTGACGCACCGGATTGGGTGTGAGGCCCGCGTGTGACGAGTGGGAGCTGGTATTTTTTAGGGATAGTTAGCCGACACTTATGATGGGGGTTGTGCACGTGAGATGTAGAGGGGCGAGGGTTCTTTTTGGGGTTTTAGGCCGGACGTGGCTGAGTCCTGGCTTTTCCTTTTTGATGTACCAACTCGAAGAAGTCCCATCTTGAAAATATATGTAAATAAAGTGTCGTGGCTTGTCTATAAATCATGGTGATTAGTGGTGTGTATTTGTATCATGGTTGGTAGGGGAGAGATGGTGATGTTTTACTTTGCTTCCGCTGATGAGTCGCGCTGGGACCGTCTTATAAAAAAAAATGCCTGTGAATAACGAAATTCACACTTCTTCTAAGTACTATCAAAAGGGTAATAAGACGTAACATTGGTGCTTGTGGCGACCTTCGAAGGGTTCGGGGTGCTACAATTTTCACATTGGTCTGCCAATTGAGTTGACACTGATTCCAACCTACTTGTACTGTATGGTCGAATACTGCAACTATTACACTGAAGTCCTGACAATATCTCCCCCTCAAGTTCCGTACTATCTTACACTTATGAACACCCGCAATACTTCGGCATTTACGAAATCTGCAAGTCAACCTTTCTTTTACCGATATCCTCTTACAGGATTTCTTGAACATTTATGTTCCTCAACTAAAACGTTTAGATCTTAAACAGGACCTTTGTTTCAATTCGAGGGTGGCCATAAGGTTCGAAAGGTGGCCTACCTCAAATTTGAAAATTGAACCTCGAGCTCTCTCGAGTAAATTCCACTCCTTGATCATCATATGTGCAAGCGAAGACTTTTGATTCAGTGCACTTACAACTAAATTCATCTTTCTAGGGTGACATAAGACATCACAATTATAGTTCTTCTAAAATTCTAATTCATAATGTTGTCTCTAATATAACTTCCTTCCTGATTCCCAACTGATGACATCCTATTCTCAAGTCGACTCTTGAAAGTATCGACACTTTTCGTAACTGATCAGGCACATCGTTGATCTTTTGCAATGAACACTTGTTTTTATTGTCACTCGATTGAGTTAACCATAGTCGATGCATACTCGCAACGAATCATCTTTCTTTTTCTCAAACAAAACTGATGTTTCCCTAAAGTAATGCACCGATATGCATGAATTCTTTATTCAACAGTCATCGCCTCGCACCTTCGATTCTATCAATTCAGGCAACGACATTTATAAATTATTGTACTACTAAGATGTCCTCAACCTTCAGTTCTTCAATCAATCTTATCTATGACAATCGCCACGTGACCTTGGCAACCTCCATCTATAAACGAGTTGCCTTTTGCAATGAGATTAGGGAAATCGAGGGTCCTCCTCAACTTCTGATAATTTCAAATTTTTCCTCTGTCGGCGAACTAAACTATATCACATTGCAACAACACTTCATTACAACAAAATCTCATCAAGCCAAACTTTTATATATATATATATAGTATCAGAGTTATACATAGGCAAACCCATTAAGTACAACTATAGTCAGAGATTCATTTTCCTACCACTTTATTACAACGACAAAAATTTCACAACCTTCACTCAAAATCCCGCTGCACTACTCTGATAAAAACATCTCAAAAACATTCTTCCCTTGCTTGGTGCCTAGTCAGTCCATTCCTGTTCTTTTTGTCATCCTAATGGTGCTCTATCTGCGGTGCTTTCCCTTTGTCCAGTGGCGACACTGTACCCTGAACTGGTGGTCTCAGCTGACCTCCTTGCGGTGCGTTCTGAGGTTCATACCCTCTAATCTGTCCTAAAGGTGGCGGTGGCGGCAACTGTGGTTGTCCTCAGGGTCGCGTCAGACAATCTCTAGCCATGTAACCCTGCTGGCCACATTCAAAACAGGTGCCCTTTCTTCGGGGACACCGATTAACAAGATGTCATCTTCCACAAAGGCGACACATTTTGATCACAATTGGTGCTGGCTTGCCAATTCCACCTCTGCTATTGGGTGGGACTTGAAAGCTATTTCCAGGCATAGATCTCTTTCCCTAGCGAATATTTTCTCGATGAGAGCTAAACCTCGATCCAAATGAGGTAGCTCTATCGTTCTTATCCTTCTCGATCATCTAGGCTCTCTCATAAAGGTCATTATAAGTTCTCAGGTTCAGAGAAATCAATGTACTCCTTAAGTCTGGCCCGAATGCTTCTCTGAACCTCCTCACTCGAGTTACTGGATTCGCAATTAATTCAGGAGCATACTGCGAAAGTTCAGCGAACTTTGCCTCATATTATTCGACGATTAGGGAACCCTGGTGAAGATGTTGAAATTTTGCCATCTTCACCTCTTTGGCAGTTTCTGAGAAATATTTGACATTAAAAGCCTCTAGAAAGGCGTTCCACTCTGGAACAACGCCTTCCGGGAATATGGTTCCTCGAGTCGTCTTCCACCAAGTATCTGCAACTCCCTCCAGTTGGTAAGTTGCAATTACTACATTTTTAATCTCATTGCACATTAGCAATGCAAAAGCTTTCTCCAATTTCTAGATCCACGAAGTAGCAGCTTCAGGGTATCCGGTCCCAGTAAACTAAGGCAGATTCAGCTTCAAGAATTGTTCTACCAATTGATGAATTGGTCTATTTGTGACCACTAATCCGGTGGACCTTTAGCTTGTGCTGTGGCAGGTGTAGCGACAGGTGTGGCAGTAGGTATAACGGCAGCAATGGTAGCGTTGGCAACGGTAGTGGTGGCGGCTTCAACAGTGGCAGTAAAGGCGACAGTTTGATCTTGGGCTTGTTGCCCCATCATCTCCCGCATAACATCTAGAGCCTTGTTGATTCCAACAGTTCCTTGCTCACCCAGGGCTGCTACCCCAGCACCAACATGAGGTGGTGCTACTCTAGCATCTACAACAGGTGGAACCATTCCACTTGCACTAGCCTGTGTTGGCGCTCGACCACGGCCTCCTCGGGTACCGACTCTAGTCGGCTCTCTACCCCGAGTCACAGCCCTACTAGCCCTCTTAGTAGGAGTCCTCGGCTCCTAATCGCTCATAGTATCGTTTTAAACAACTAACACCTACTTCCAATTCAACATCGAATTAGAAATAGAGCGATTCAAACAACAAACAATTTTAGCACTAAGCTAATATAGACATGCACCAGCATGAATTTAAAGGCCTTTCCTATAAACTATCCCATAGTCAACGCTTCTTATCACTCCAATCTTAAACTTCGCTCTGATACCACAAAAAGAGGATGTCACGCCCCGATCCTCGGGGACATGCCCATCCTTCTACTTGGTCGATTTTAAAGTGCGATATCCCAGGACTAAGTATCGCCGACCCTTTCTTTTTATTACGCATACAGAAGCGGTTATGAATCCTCAGACAATAAAACAATGGGATAGAAAAGCAAGCCATATTTTTCTTATTGAAATCCACAGCCAAACCTTTATACATGGCATAGCTCAAAGTCTATTCACAAGATTATTCAAAACATTCTTTTCCCGCACAATTCACATATAATTAGGGTTCATAAAAGAAATTGGATCTCAATCCTCATATGGGTCATATTCGGGATCATCCTGATCCTCCTCCGATTCAGCTTCACTGAGCTCGTTTCCTTTCGGCTCTTCATCTTCTTCTTCAAGCTCATCCTCGGTTTCAGATGCTAGCTCATCCTCAGGTACCTCCTTTGCTACACCCCAGTCCTCGTTCTCCTCTGGTCCCTCTACGGACTTGAAATGGTTATTCAATAACCATTGAGACCACGTCTCAGCAAGTTCTACCCCATAAGACTCGATTAGTAAACCAATACACCTTAGGCTGCCTAAGCACATCATGAGTTAGAGGATTTAACTTGGCCTCAGTTTCTTCCTGCATATTAGCACAGTTTAATAGGTACCCAAGCAATCACATCACAAATCGATATCTTGATCAATCGACCTAGTCGATTTCATGTCAATCAGACCATTCATTGGTAATTCCAATTCAATCAATCAATTCGCGATATCAGATCAAAGTAATGATCAATCGACCTAGTCGATTACATGTCATCTTGACCCATGCTTGGTCCGCACATTCAATAAGTCCGTTCATATCAACATTGCTCGCTCTAAGCTGATAAATAGATAGTATAGCTCGCACTAAGCTGATAGAGTTAAGGTATACTGCTCTCGCTAAGCTGACATATCGCCCGTAGGCTAATATAGTATATCGGTATACTACTCTTGCTTAGCAGTATACCCCCAATGCTCACTCTAAATTGATAAAGTGTATTGCTCGCGCTAAGCTGACATATCGCCCGTAGGCTGATATAGTACACAAGTATACTACTCTCGCTAAGCTGACAAATCAGAGTCTGTAGGATGATATAATATACTATCTGACCATTCAATCCATTCCATCTTTTATCATTCTCGATAAAATAGCCGTGTGTGGAGAACACGGTCGGTCTTAGCCAAAATATAATTTTTTCCTTTCCATAACTTCCACATTTTCTGTAGTCCACTCAAATATTTTTGGCATTATTAATTGATGCCCGATTATTTTTCAATTAATAACCAATGATTATCCAAATATAGAATAATTCCCATTTTCACAAATAATTCAATTCAACGGGAAATAAAACTCAATTAAATAAACGGACCATGCCATGACAATCAGCATAAAATTCCGGTCGTCGGCTATCCCTACCTAATTTCTAGAAAATAATTAATTAATTAAATTAATTTCAAAAATAAATAAATAAATACTAAAAATCCAATTTAGGCCTGTATTGCCTGATTGGACGCCGAATGGATCGGGAAAAATCCTGAGATACATTCAATAAATAACCAAACCTTTCTACTTGCTAAAGACTAGGTCTAACCGCATAACTTGCACCATTCAGTCACTAATTTAATTGTTCTAAACTAATCTAACCACATAATTGCACTTAATTAAATCTAATCAACCCTTAAGCATAAATAGCAAACTAAGAAAGCATTAGTGAGTAAAACTCACTTGATTAAAAGTGGGGACTGGATCACCCCGACGACGATGCGACGGCAAACGAAATCGGGCTTTCGACGACACTGGCGGGCTTGGATCGGGCCTTAAGCTTGGCCCAACAAATCTCAACCCAACTGAGATTTGTTCTTGCTTTTGGGCTGGACCCAAGTTGGGTTGGGCCTGCTGCGAAGATCGGCTTCAAAAATTGGGCTTGAAGACTGCAATTGCTGAAAATGGGCTTGAAATAAAGCTGAACTGGGCCTGACTTTGCTGGGCCCAAAAGACTGAAATTGCTAGGCTGAATTCTGGCCTAACTTGCGGCCCAAAGGAAATTCACTGGGCTGGAATTGCTGGGCTTCGAAGACCGAATTCTATTGGACTCCAATTTGCGAATTGCAAGGGAGATGGACGCTGACTTCTTCGGTTTTCTTGGCAGCTTGGTGGAGCTTGCTTCGCTGGCTTCACTTGGCTGACTCTGTACGAAGACACAAAAATGGGTGGTCTTCGTTGATGGAGTCAACACAAAGGCTTCGTTGTTGATCGAGTAGATGGAGAAGCTCGGACGTGGCAGCAGCTGCAATAAGAAATCGTGGCAGGGCTTCGTTCGGTGGAGGATTTCCTCGGTTAATCTTCAGTGGTTTTCAGCTGGCTTTGACTAGTGAAATGGACCAAAACGTGGCAGAGACGGAGGGAGTTGTTGCGGGGTCTTCGGTGGCCTGGCGTCGTACGCGTGCGGCTTCACTTCGGTGGGCTTCTGCGGGCATTTGTTGGGTCAACAAACCGGTGGAGGTGCCCCATAGTTGACCAAACTTGGCAGCAAACGGCAGAGCTTAGTGTTTTTTCTTCGTTCGGTGAGGGTTAGCGCACGAAGAGAGAGAGAGAGCAGGTGGCGTGGGTTTCTTGTCTTCTTCAGCTGTGGTGTTTGTGCGGCCGTGAAAATCCGAAGGAGGGAGTGGTGCTCGCGCGAAGGAGAAGCCAATGAAGCGTGCAACCGAAGATTGAGGGGAGAGAAAAAGATCAAAGCCCAAAATATCTCCAACATCTAATGCTTGGTCTCCATTATAGCTTTCAACCTTATCTTTTAGCCTCTAATACTTTCTATCAACTTAAATTCGACCAACTAATCCAAAATAAAGTCAAAAAAATGATGTCCAAGCATAATTCCGAATTTAACTTAGATTAGCTTCAATTCCTCACTTAATTCCCCAAATTGAGGCTCGATTCCATCGAAGAAAGATCCCAAACAATTTTATATACGTCCCTCGACACTCCAAGGCTTGGCTTGAAAGTCGAAATTTCATTTTATTTGGCCTATCCAAATTTCTGTTGATATTCCGCGGCGTCCAAACTGATTTTCCGTAAAAATTCCGAAATCTCTGAAAAATCTTCTGAGACTGAGTCGACACTCCTAGAATTTATTGTGTCATGACAGAGACTTTAATTTTTGAAATTGGATTTGAATTCATGGTTAATTTCAACTTGGCGCGTTTTAGCTTGACCTAAACTACCAGGTAGTTTTCAGAACTTTTTAGGGCAAATGACCCGTGGTCGATTTTCTTCGAGCCATAATGAACCCAGTCAACACATTGGCAACTCTCAATTGTTGTAAAAATCTCGAGAATTCAAATACGAAGACAGGGTACCAAAATGATAGAGAATTCAGTCTAGTGTTGGCCGACGAGAATTTTCCAATTGAGTGGTGTCACCCACAATTAGCCACACATCTCTGTCGAACCGACCTATCTCTGATCTCTAATCAATTTATGTATGTGCCGTAATGATCTCAGCAGATGAACATGTTCGAGCAATCGATTCCTGGTCGAATTCTCAAGTCTATTTGTGTGAAAAATCCTTAATGGTTTCCTCGAATAGTCTAGTTATCTCGAGAGTGATCAGCTCTAAGAACAGTCCTATAGACGCATCAATGAAATGCCCGATTTATCCAATATGAAACATGACTAAAAATCTGGGATGTCACATCATCAACTCTCGCACTATGGATTTTGTTTTTCTAGATTCCACCAAGGTTAACTTGAGGGAAAAGTTTGCTAAACTTCAGATAGAGAAGTTCTGTGTGGAGACATTTGAAGCATACCCCAAATTGACGGCATACTTTTATTCTAATCTGTCTGTTTTGGATCCCACCCATATTTAGTTTACTATATGTGATAGAGCATTTGATGTGGATGTGAATCTATTAGCTGACATTTGGGAGTAGAAAGGAGTGGATTTCTGCCCATTAATGTGTCTAATGCATAGGCCATAAAGTTTCTAGTACAAGACAGAATTCCTAGTGAGAGTATTATTTACTCTCGAATGCCTACTTCAAATATCTTGCTACACAATATAGTCATAAACTGCATTAGACCCAAGGCTGCTTCAAAGACTGATGTATCCAAATTTGAAGCAAAGATGATGTGGGCCATCTGCAACGGTGTTGCCTTTTCACTCCCTCACATTATCATTTTGTATATGTACAGGACAGTTTTAAAAGTAAAAGGACAACTACTATACTATGCATTGGTAACTAGACTCTTCAAACACTTTCAGATTCAACTACCATCTCAGCTTCTCTCCACAACTCTTGGTCCCATGCAAATTGGACTGAAAATGATCTCAAAGATGCGATTGAAAGATCTCTCTAGAGCCCTAGATCTTCTCAAGAAAGAATTTGTTAGTAAAATCAAGTAAGAATCTGCTGCTAAGAAGAAACACAAAGGAAAGAGTGTTGTCTCCAAAACACCAAAAAGAAAGAGATCCATTCTTCTCTAGGATGAAGAAGATGAAGATGATGATGAGACAATCTCTGCTATTGCCTTGCTTAATCTTCAATGATTTGTTGAGTCAGAGGAGGAAGAAGAATATGAAAATGAGAAAGAACCAAAAGAAGAGAGTGATGGTGAAGAATTTGAAGTGAAAGAAACTGAGAATGATGACTCGGATGGAGATAATGGTGTGAACCAGGAATATGATAAGATTGACAAAGAAGGAGAAGATACTAGGGAAATTGATGCCCTAGATGTTGAGGAGACGGGAATTGATAAACAAACCCGTGCTAGAAAAGAAAAGGTTTAAGAGGAAGAAGTTACTTCTCAGTGAAGGCACCAAAACCCGTGCTCCAGCTTCTGTTGTGCGTCTCCTGATTGTCCACCAATTGTCCACGAGAAGCCCATCGAGTCAAGAAGTCCATCTCCACGAAATCATCCCACGCTAGCGAAGTCAACCCATCCACTCTAGCGTTCTTGCAAGCCCAGTTCGCAAGCCCAGCCCGTAACTTCAGCTTTCAATCCAGCCCAACTCAAGAACAAATCTCAGCTTGGGTTGAGATTTGTTGGGCTATTTTCTGGCCCGATTCAAGCTCTGTTGAGGATGCCACAATCTCAAGTTTCAGCCGCCGTTGCGCCGCCATCTCGGTGAACCAATTTTCGCATTAAACCGATGATTTTATGCACTAAAATCTACTTAGAAGGCTAATGATATATAATGGGTATTTAGTTTAAGTTAATTAGGGACTAGATGGTTAGTTAGATTAGCTTAATGATTTAATTATTCAATTATGCATGTTAGGTGGTTAGATCAGCTAAATTAGCAGCTAGATAAGCTGTATTATTTATTTAGATAGGTTCGGGAATTTTCTAGGCCCAATTCAGTATTTAATTAGGCTTTTATGGTCTAAGTTCCTATTTAAAGCATTTAATTGTATTATTTAATTAATTTTTGTAATTATTTAATTATTCATTATTTTTCAGAAATTAAATTGGGATAGCCAGTGATCGGAATTGCGTGCTGATTGCAATAGTGTGGTTAATTTCTGCAATTGAGTGTTAATTTGTACAAATTGAGTGCCAATTGGATTTTTGGTCATTTATTCCAAAATTGGTGAATTTCCAATATTTATTCAAAAAATCCCGAGTGTTGGGTTTTAACACCGAAAATGAAATCATATACTATATAAAACAATGAGATTTTAAAAAGGAGGGTATTAATTTTTCGGGTTCGATTTGACCGTGTATCCACACACGATATTTTCATCGGATGTTTTTAATAATAATAAAATAGGCCAAGGTCTTTATCTTAATTGAGGCATGTGAGTGCAAAGCACAATGTCCTTGGCCGAAATTGAATGATCGTGTGCTGGTTAAGAGAACCTATCCTCGACATGTGTCGGTGGATATTACTTGTCCCCAGCGTGTGTTGGTGGGTATTACCTATCCTCGGTGTGTGTCAGCGGATGTCACTTATCCCTGGTGTGTGTCGGTGGATAGAGGACCGACATTTGTCTAGTAAAACTGCCGGTGCGGGTAGTAATAATTAATTGGAACGTAGGTTGATTGAATTGATGGACCGATGTGTGTCTGTAATTCTTGTTTGTGTGAGCAGTGATTGATTTAAATATTCCAATTGGTGTATGAATTTGCTATCTACAAGGAGGATCTGAGATGAGGTAAGTCTCTGTGGTTGTATGATTGTGTGGTTAGGATGCCTTAGACGTATTACCCTCCTAATCGGGGTTTAGAGCATGAACTCGCAGAGATTTATATCTCATCCCGTCGTGGGCTTAACTTTTCAAGACCGTAGGATGGAAGATCAGGAGCCGAACTGAGGTGATCTAAAGTGTAGGTAAGATAGAACAGTTTCTTTTGAGAGTCAATCTTTTGAAGCTTTTTGATTGTAGACTGTTGTACATAACTCAGTATATGTATAAAAGCATGTTTTGTTTGTGAATCCGTTGTCCTACTTTTCTATCCTGAGATGGTTACTATCAGGAGATTTGTTTTTCGCTTCCACATGTGCAATAAAATGAAAGAGTTGGTGACTTGTTCTGAGAAGTCGCAAATTTTTAATCGATCATCGAGGAATGGGCACGCACTCGAGGATCGGGGCATGGCATACTAATTCTTTATGTGATAGATCATACTATCACGACTTAGTTTATGCTCTTACATTTGTACACTTAATCTATAGCACAATTGCTAAATAGCGCGACAAGCAAGACAGTAAAACAGAGAGCTTTAATATAAGAACAATGGTATGTAGGCTACTTGATCTTTTATGTGCCATGCTCCCTTGATTCCTCAATGCCTTTTCTTTTATACTATTCCTCAAACTATCTGTTGAGGTTGATTTAGAAAGATAGGTGACCTTTGAACAGTACCATTAAGTTGTTGTATATGAAGATACTGCCAATATAGTTTCTTATCTAGGACTTCTGTAGACTGACCAAAAATAATAATTGTTGCTTTCTTCTCACTGTAGTTTCTGACTGACCTGTTAGACACTCTAGCTACTCTACTGAATGCTTTATTTCGATTCTGCTGCTGTGAGAATTCAGATCTTACAATAACTCTTTAGCTAACCCAATGAACATTAACTGATGTAGTTGGTTGTTACATCACCATCAACCTGTTATTTACTATGCCAATATAAACATCATCAGGATCTTTTTGGTTGATTGATACTATTTGTAATAATTTGACAATAGTAAACTTCTTTCCAATTGATCACACCATGGATGTTGCGTAGTCCTTTGGTCCAAACATCTACAAATAACATGGTAAGTAATATATTAAGGATAGTTTCGGCATCATCAAAATCTCTTGAAGATGTTTTCTCCAACAGAATCTAGGGATGTTACACATTATAATCAATTTTAGAAAAAAAATGTTAAACGAGAGAGATAATATTACAAATATGTTTACAATCACGGCAATTGAATTAAGTTGAGCTGAATTAAACTTTTATTTAGGTCACGAGCGTACACGCATATGATGTACATGCACGCCCAATGTGGACACATATCAATGTGCCAAAAATGTACACATGGTGGTCATGCACTCTTATCTTTTATTAAAAGTAAAATAAAATAAAATAAGTGTGGGCTGACCATGAGAAGCACACGGTCAGCAACCATGTGTGCACGTGTGCCAACGCACACGATCAGCAGTTGCTGATCGTGCACGTTGTGCACATGGCGCACGATCAACAGTTGCTGATCATGTGTTATGCGAACAGCAAGTTGCTGATCGCAAATAAAAATAAGGATCAGCAACAGTTGCTGTAGGGGATGATTTTGTGCAATATGTGTGTGAGAGGAAAAAGGGTTTTCTCTCATTAGTGCTGTGACTGAAATATTAAGAGTGCGGTGAATAATCTCTACGAGATTGCTAGCACAATTTTGGTGATAATTATCCTGAGTTCTTTCTTCTATTTGATGTGCGATTGGTGGTGTATCTGAACTAGAGGTCCGACATTTGTAAGGCTCAAACTGAAAAACATTTGAATCAAATCATTTAAAGCACGCTATGAGAACACAAGTCGTTTAAAGAACGCTACAATAGGTAATCCGTTTAACCTCCTTTGTTCTTATAATTTTTTTATTAAAATGCACAAACAACACCTTTAGAAATACATGTATTGTAGAATTTTATCTTTGCTTCCACTGCGTTTATAGTTTAATCTTACTTATGCATGTTCTTAAACACCAACACGTAAAACCTATCAAAACATTTTTATGAAGATAACATGAGAAATTGTATAAACTTATCTTTAATCTAAATGAACCAAGATTTGCACGATCCGGTCTTTTTTCACTTTTCCAATACATATTTGAAGAAACACACAACTTGAATTATAGGTGTGTAAAGAAGATAAGAATCGTTATAATAAAAACCAATAATAATCTTGTGTTAGGCAAAGTTGAAACTTTTTACACATTGCTTAGCCTTTGGCTTTGGCTTGATTAAGAAACAATAAAGGCGATAAATTTGACTAAATTAAATCAATAAGTTGATATCTACTAAACAAAAGAAATGTTCAATTCTTTATGGACTTGAAAGGTACAGCTCACCCGTATTTTACGGGTCAGCCATATTTGTAAGTGTTCATACAGTTAGACCTCTTCTGATCCCCGCCCTCATGTCAATTCGATGATTGCCTGGGAATAAACACGTAGGCCTCTTAGCATCAGCATACCAATGCGTGGAAGACATAAATTTCAACAACCACAGAAGTCAGCATTCCGTCATCCCTGACGTTTCTCACGTTTGAGTTTACCAAAACATCGCTTATCTTTTACTTCTATTTTTAGTTGTTTTCACACCTTGTGTTTTGAACTGAAATTTCCTAGAGATTTTTCTTCACGTTAAGGTTTTGTTTGTTTCATGAAATAATCAAATAATGACAAATGTTTTAATTATTAACAATAATTTAAATAGAAATATTTTTATTAAAGATACAAATATTTTTCACTTATTTATTTTTGTGAACAATACAAATAATCATTGTTAGGGAAATAATTTCCAAATCATTCATTTTTGTGAAATAAACACACCCTAAAATTCTCTTTTGCGTCGGAAACATCCACAACTTCCATAAGCGCATTCACCCCGACTGCTCATCAATGAATTATTAAGTAAGAAACGTCTAAATTAAGGAGACTGTAGTTTGACGAAGAAAAGAAAAAGCATATTGTAGTTTGAACATAATCAAAAGCAAATGTTCCTTTCATACTATGTAAAGGCACCTAGTAGATGTAGGTGTGCACTTCTATGGGTAAGCACGGCTCCCCGTCATCCCAAATTGATGAATTAATTATATAACTCATAGACTACTATATATATATATATATATATATATATGACGAAGCCTTTTTACTTGTCTCATCTTTGCGTTGGTATAAGTCAAAGTTTTCTGTGCGTAAGCCCAAAAGGTCTTTAAAAATAGTTCAAGAGACATCTGCCGACGGTGTTTGTCCGTCGGGAGCTGTTTTTTTCTTTTCTTTTCTTTTCTTTTATATTACATTGGAATTGCACCTTGTTTGTTCACGTTGGGCTCTTGGAGCTGTAAATGTGGTAGGAAGAGAAAATGTGATGGCCTTTCTGGAATTATAATACTGAAATTGCAGTGTTCTTGTTCGCATGCATCCAACTTTTGATTTGAAATGAGAAGTCACTCTCACAACATCATTTTAATGTTGTTTTTTTGCATCGGTGATTCGTGTTGGAGAAATCCTCATGAAGAGTTTTGAAGTTGACAAAACGTATCCTTCGGTCTAGTCTCGAAAGTCTGCAGACTCGTCGGTTTAAAGTCCGAAGACTTCCGGACAGCCAGACTCAAGACTCAAAGTCTATCCTCATTGATAGTCTCGAATCCGTTGAAGAAAGGTTATCAGAACTAAGTGGTGTGTTCGGGATTTAACCTTATCATATGGAGAAGATCTCATGGCTGGAGAAGACATATCAGAATCTTTTGATTAATCAAGATTGATTCAATGACTGAAGATTCGATGGTTGTCTATATATTATTGGAAGGTTCTACTTATGGAAACCGAGATCCCGATTGTATGGGCGAACAGATTGATGGGCTATCAACATGTTCCTTTAATAACTCGAACAATCTTCCTAATTGATTCTGTCCAACGGTTAGATTGGAGGAATTCCTTTGGTAAGTGCCAACGGATATGATGGCATAAAGGAGTATATAAGGAAGTCGTTCTTAGTTGTTCGAGGTGTGCGCGATAGAAGAATTCCAAAGTCTGAAGCTCCCATTTGTTTAGATAAATCTCTTGAGCGAATACTTGTATACAAAAGAGAGTCTATATTTGTAAGAGACCTTGAGGAAGTGTGGTAGAACATCTACACTGTGGAATCAAGGCAAAGCTGTGCTGTAACTTCTCTTTTGATTATAGTGAAATCCAGCCGGTGGGCTGTCAGTGCGGAAGAGTGGACGTAGGATTAGAATAATCCGAACCACTATAAATCCTGTGTTTAATTTTCTTTTCCTTACTCTCTTTACTTCAATCGTATTTCAATCTGTCAAGAATTGCTTCCGTATTCAAGAAAAATTGTTTGTGCGCCTATTCACCCCCTCTAGGTGTTTATACTAGCAATATCAATTGGTATCGAGCCTGTGTACTTACTTTATTTGAAGTGTTTTACTTCATAGTAAAAGATCCATGGCTAGTATGCTAGCACCAGGGGCGATGGAAGGGCAAAGCAATACCAGACCACCTTACTTTGATGGAAATGATTACAACATCTGGAAGAACAAGATGAAAGCTTTCCTACGATCAAAGGATCCTCGGAATGGGATGTTGTAGAAAAAGGACTAATTCCTACCACCTGCACCGAGTCTCGAAAGAGGAAAAGATACTGAAGAATCCAGCGGATTGTCTCGGGAAGAAATAACCAAAAGACAAACACTCGATGCAAAAGCAATTTACTCTTTATATTGTGCTTTATCACCAATCGAGTATAATAGAATATCTTCTTGTGGTACAGCAAAAGAAGTTTGGGACAGATTGCATATCACCTATGAAGGAACAGATCAGTGAAGGAAACAAGAATCAACATTCTTCTCGGTCAATATGAAGCCTTTAGAATGAAACCAGGAGAATCAATATCTGATATGTTTAGTCGTTTTACAGATATTGTGAATGGTCTTGAAAATCAAGGTCAACCAACTTCGATCCCATGAAGGTAAACAAGCTTCTGCGTGGACTCTCCAAGGATTGGAATCACATAAAGACTTCGATAAGAGAGACGCAAAGAATTATGCCACTGTCGGTTGATGAGCTTATTGGAACGCTTCAGTCCTATGAAGTGGAAAGGATCAATGAAGATGAAGATCCAAGAGGTAAGAAATCCATTGCATTAAAATCAAATGATGATTCGATGTTACAGATTCTCGAAGATGATATGGACGATGAGGAGCTTGCACTCATGATAAGAAGATTCAGAAAACTAAATAGAAAAGGGAGAAGGTTCAACTCAAAGAAACCAGGCTTTCAAAGACAGCAGACCAAGTCTGTTGATGATGAGGAACCAAATAAAGATGTAGTCTGCTTTGAATGCAAGAAGAAGGGACACATCGACCCAATTGTCCTCTTCGAAGAAGAAGAAAGGAAAAGCTGAAAAGTTTCGAAAAGCTCTCAAAGCTGAAACCTGGAGTGATGCGAGTGTGAAGAAAGTGATAATGAATATGCTAATCTATGTCCGATGGCACGATCGGACTCGGACTTTGGATCGATTCGAATCAGACTCAGACAGTGAATTTGAGGCAAGTAATTTTAAGATTCCTGTCAAAGTTTCTAAATATATTGATGAACTATGCTTAAGTCTTAAGACTTCTCTCAAAAGTATTTCCAAATTAAAAAGGGAGAACTTAGCTCTAAAACAAAAGGAAAATGTTTTAACATAAAGAGTTAAAAGCTTAGACTTGTCTGTTTTTGAATCTTAAAGAAAAAGAAGGAAATCTTTTAAAAGAAAATGTTTTCTTGAAAACAGACTTATCAAATATATCAAAGAAATTTTCAATAGGGTCTGAAAAACTTGAGAAAATTCTTTCAAAGACAAAGACCTTACTTCAATAAGTCTGGTCTAGGTATGACAGAAGAAACAATTCCATTGATTGATTTTCCTAAAGTAAAAGAAAGAATTAAGAAAAGGCTTTCGAATGAAATTTACAAAAATCATTTTAAGAAAGTCTTTGTAAAACCCGTAGGGAGAAATTCTCTCGAGATGTTCTAAGTGCGACAAAGAAGGAACACTTTGAAAAAGAGTGTCCTTTGGTATGGAAACCTATTAAAAGAGTATGGGCTAATACTGTTTATCTTACTAACACCAAAGGACCCAAGAAAGTTTGGGTACCAAAGAAAGCTTGAGACTCTTTATTAAATGCAGGTCTCCATCAAGAAACAGGTAAAGTGGTATCTTGACAGCGGTTGCTCAAGACACATGACGGGAGACTCAAATTGCTTTATAAAGCTTGCTCAAGTAAATGGTGGAAAAGTTTCATTTGGAGGAAACAACAAAGGAAGTATTGTGGGTTTTGGAACCGTGAAAATTGGGACTCTCACAATAAGTAATGTTTCCTTGGTGGAATGACTCAATTACAATCTTCTCAGCATTAGTCAATTGTGTGATACTGGTTTCAAGATCTTCTTTCAAGAAGGGACTTGTTCTGAGTCGTAAAGACTCTACTCAATCTTTTCGGGTCGAAGACATGGAAACATCTATCTTCCGGATGTGAAACCAAATGAATCGCAATGTCTTATCTCAATTCAAGACGAAGCAAGCTTATGGCACAAAAAGCTTGGTCATGTCAACATGAAGCAATTAGCCAAAATCTCATCAAAGCAGCTTGTTCGAGGTCTACCAAAATTGCCATACCAAAAGACTGATTCATGCACTCCATGTATTCTCGGGAAGCAGGTAAGAAATTCTTTTAAGCCAATAAATCATGTCTCTACTAATCATGTTCTGCGGTTGCTGCATATGGATCTCTTCGGACCAACCAGAACTCGAGTATTGGGGGTAAGAAGTATTGCCTAGTAATTGTTGATGATTACTCCCGTTTTACTTGGGTATATTTCCTTTCAAGAAAGTCCGAAACCTTTTCGTATTTTGAAAAATTTGCTAAAAAGGTTCAAAATGAAAAGGGATGTGTAATCTCTTGTATAAAATCAGATCATGGAGGTGAATTTGAAAATCAAGATTTTACAAAATTCTGTGATGAATCTGGCTGTAAGCATGTGTTTTCCTCTCCATATACTCCTCAGCAAAATGGAGTTGTGGAAAGAAAAAAACAGATCTCTTCAAGAAATGGCTAGAACTCTTTTAATTGAAAGTAAAATTTCTTCTCGATTTTGGGCTGAAGCTGTTTCAACAGCTTGTTATATCATCAATAGAGTCTTCTTAAGATCTATTCTTGAAAACCCCTTATGAGTTATTCAAAGAAAAGAAGCCTATTGTTTCATACTTTCATGTATTTGGTTGCAAATGTTTCATATTGAAAAATGCAAAAGATCGTGTTGGTAAGTTTGAAGAAAGATCGGATGAAGGTATCTTCCTTGGATATTCTACTTCAAGCAAAGCTTACGAGTCTATAACAAGAAGAGTCACCGTAGAGGAGTCAATGAATGTCAAATTTCAAGACTCAACGCAAGATGAATCAAGTCGACTCATCAAGAAGAGTCCGAACAAGCTCTAGACCCACCAAAGTCTACAACTCAAGAAGCATCTCGGACTCGGAAAACCAGCATCAGGTTGTTAGTGAAGATCCAAATAAAGAAAGAGATCATCAACGAGACAAATCAACAAGTAACTGGAAGCATAAATCCAGTCATCCCAAAGATCTTATAATTGGTGAAATGAATGAAGGAATTCGCACCAGATCCAAAAGGAGAGAAGAGTCTAGTCTTTGTGGCTCTTGTTTCTGAAATTGAACCAAAAAGCACAGAAGAAGCTTTATCGATGAAAGCTGGATTGAAGCTATGCAAGAAGAGCTCGACAATTCAGCATAAATGATGTCCGGGAATTGACATCCAAACCAAAAGGTAAAACTGTTATTGGAGCCAAATGGGTGTTCGAAACAAGATGAACGAGAAAGGAAAAGTCGTACGAAATAAAGCAAGACTCGTGGCCAAAGGATATACGCAAGAAGAAGGAATAGACTATGATGAGACTTTAGCGTTTGCTGTGCAAGGTTTCAATCAGATCCTAGAGAATCTCAAGACGAAACGCATCATCAAATACGTCGCTTCATCATCAAGCATTGGTCTTTGGTATCCTAAGAAGGGAGACTTTAATCTTCGGGTTATTGATGGCCGGTTGCGAGTTGATAGAAAGAGCACTTCGGGAACTTGCCGCTGCTTGGAAGCGTAGCAGTGTCTTGGTTTTCTAGGAAGCAAAGTATTGTGTCCCTTTCAACAACGAAGCGAGTATGTAGCTCTTGGAAGCTGCTGTTCGCAAATTCTATGGATAAAACAACAGCTAAGAGATTTTGAAATTGAAGACTCATGCACGGAGATTAATTGTGACAACACCAGCGCTATCAATCTCACCAAAAATCCAATTCTCCACTCAAGAGCAAAGCATATAGAGATTCGACATCACTTCATTAGAGATCATGTTCAAAATGGAGATGTCTCAATTCAATTTGTTGACTCAAAGAATCAACCGGCTGATATACTCACAAAGCCTTTGGACAAAAATCAATTTGAGTCTATACGGACCGAGACTCAACATTTTGAAATATGAGGATATCAAAGTCTAAAGACCTTCGGACTCGAGCTTATAAGACCTTATCTACGATCTTGTCTCAACCTTCGACCGTAAGTCTTTCTCTCTCCAATCTTATCTTGAAAAGGTACGATCATCGACTCGTTTAAATTGTTGCTATATTTATTAACCGTAAATTTTGCAACAATTCATTTTCAAAAAGGAAGTTACTTTTGAAATAGCTATTTTACCGGATAAAGGCAGTTATTTTGAAAAGGCATATTTTATTTCCTTTGTGACGATTTGTTTTCTTCTCTTTTAACCAAACGAACACTATCGATTACTCTTCACCTTTCTATTCACTTTACTCTCAAAACCCTAGAAAACATCGATCCTCCACTTCCGTTTGTCTCCTTCGTTCAATCTTAAAAAGTTGTCATCTTTTCTCGGGAAAGTCAAGCAAGAAATCTTCCAATCATCGTTAAAGATGTCTTTTCAAGAAAGTCCTCAAGAATTGCAAGCAAGGGACCACGAGAGAATGGGTGAAGGGCCTACTCACTTTGATCTTACGGAAGATGAAGTTTCTCCGGATCAGCATCCGAGCCCACAACATTCTCGCAGCGTCACTCTCCATCATCTAGTCCTCAAGACGTTATTCAACAGGAAGAAATCATCGAGGAAGCGGGCACTCGTAAGAACTCAAAAGCCTGCTTTTATCTACAAGTTATATCGTGCTTTAAAAGGAATTCGTACTCCTTTGAACTATATTGATAGTTTTGTTAAAGAAAAAGGATATAGGAACGAATATATCTTTTGAAAAGAATGGAAAGTTTGGGAATCGCTCGTAAAGGGGTGGTGAGGAAACCCTTGCGAATATCCCAAGTGATCCTCGTGACGGGGGCCAAATCCCGTAGATGGGAATGATGATGACAATATGTTCAAATTATTTCAACCGAAAATGGGAATTGCGGCTGAAATTCAAGGAAAAATGGGAGATTTGTTCAGATCAAAGGAACAAAAGGATCTCGTACTCGAAATTCTTTGAAGCGTGGGGTAATAAACCCTAGGAGTGTGGACTTTGATTTTCTAGATGCTGTGAAAGTGAACTTGAGGGAAAAGTTCAATTATCTTCAATTGGAAAAGTTCGTTCCGACTCAACGAGGCTTATGCTGAACCGACCGCGTATTTCTATTCAAATCTTAGCTTTTTAGATGCGAATAGATTTTCCTTGATGTCAAAGATCAAGACTATGTTGTCGATATGGATATGCTGGCCGATGTGTTAGAAGTTGAGAGAGGGAGATATCAACCGATTAAGGTTTCCATTGCTCGGGCCACTCTTGAACGGTGAAGGACAGGAGAACAGAAGAGAAGATCACCTACTCAAGGATGAATGCATTCAACATTTTGCTTCACAAAGCGTGATTAATTGCCTTCGGCCAAAATCAACTTCCAAAACGATGTTTCAAGCTCGAGGCAAAGCTTATGTATGCCATCCTCTCGTGGAAAGAAGTTTTCTCTTCCTCATACTATCATGTTTCACATGTATAGAGCAAAGTGATGAAGGACAGAGGTCAACTCCCTTATCCAAGTCTTGTTACGAAGTTATTCGGACATTTAAATATTCAGCCTCCACAAATCCTTTGTGTTCGATCATGCGATCAAATGGTGGTAGGACTGAAAATGGTGACTAAAATGCGTCTAAAGAACCGAGCAAGGAATTGGAGAAATTCAAGAGACTCGCCAAGTCTCATCAACTCTCTTCGCTGCTAAGAGAAAAGGGAAGGAGCCCATGGCTGCTCCATCAAAGAAAAGAAGAGTTCTCCTTGTTGAGGATGAAGATGATGATGATGACATCACCATCTCGCAATGGCTTTAAAGAACTTAAGTCGTCCCTGTTCCACGAAAGAATCGGAACAAAAGACGAAAGAAGCGAGAGAAAGAGGAAGAAGAAAGAGAAGCAAAGGAGAAGGAAGAAGGAGAAAGAGAAACGAACGAGAAGCGAGCAAGAAAGACCTGAAGAAGAAGGAAGAGAAGGAGAAACCGAGGGAATCTCTTCTCCACCGTAGGCATGAAAACAGGGGAGTTCGGGAGAAAGGAGTGACATCTTCATTTCCGGTGAAAGTGAAGGAGTCGGGCCGTTCGCCTGCGGCACCCGTAAGATGTTTATGCATCTCAATTTCCAGAAGAAGGTCATGAAGCTTCATCACCAAACCTGCGAGATTATGCTGATCCACCATCGTCGCTTTTACTCCATCGATCGAGCGAAGCAAGTACTCGACCGATCATGGAGCAGATTTTCGCAGAATTATGGATATTCTATTGGAGTGAAAGGTCAGATATATGCCTTGGGATGCGAAGTTCAAAGCTTGAAGAATGAAGGTCAAGCTTCTTCTGTTCATTAAATGAAAAGATGCAAGCCCTCTCTATTCGAATCAGGCCAATGCCAAGAGTGAGGAGGTTGTACGGCTGAAGGAAGACTTTAAGAGGCGGAAGGCATTGTTCGAGTCTATGGAAGATTTCCAGCTTGTCCGCGTTCCCAAGCAATCTTGATTTCATCTCATCCTTTTTAAATGTTGACAAAAAGGGGGAGAGATGCATCATGATTTGAAAAACAAAACTTTCAATCGTTTCATTTTGATGGATTATGTTTAAACCTGCGTTTGTTTTTTGAGACCTTGACTTTATTTTGTGTTCGGATGCCTAGACTTGGATTTAACTTGACTGCTTCTATTTATCAATATTGATATCTTATGAATGGCTTAGTTATATATTGGACTAACTTATTTTCTGTGGTTGCAGAATCTAGTGTTATTCTATTAGCCATTTATTTCAATAAGATATGCATATGTGTTTGAGAAATGTTTTGCAGGTCAAAGTTATCCAAATCTGCAGGAAGGTTTTGTCACCATCAAAAATGGGGAGATTGTTGGAGAAATCCTCATGAAGAGTTTTGAAGTTGACAAAACGTATCCTTCGGTCTAGTCAAAAAGTCTGCAGACTCGTCGGTTAAAGTCCGAAGACTTCCGGACAGCCAGACTCAAGACTCAAAGTCTATCCTCATTGACGTCTCGAATCCGTTGAAGAAAGGTTATCCAGAACTAAGTGGTGTGTTCGGGATTTAACCTTATCATCTGGAGAAGATCTCATGGCTGGAGAAGACATATCAGAATCTTTTGATTAATCAAGATTGATTCAATGACTGAAGATTCGATGGTTGTCTATATATTATTGGAAGGTTCTACTTATGGAAACCGAGATCCTGATTGTATGGGCGAACAGGATTGATGGGTTATCAACATGTTCCTTTAATAACTCGAACAATCTTCCTAATTGATTCTGTCCAACGGTTAGATTGGAGGAATTCCTTTGGTAAGTGCCAACGGATATGATGGCATAAAGGAGTATATAAGGAAGTCGTTCTTAGTTGTTCGAGGTGTGCGCGATAGAAGAATTCCAAAGTCTGAAGCTCCCATTTGTTTAGATAAATCTCTTGAGCGAATACTTGTATACAAAAGAGAGTCTATATTTGTAAGAGACCTTGAGGAAGTGTGGTAGAACATCTACACTGTGGAATCAAGGCAAAGCTGTGCTGTAACTTCTCTTTTGATTATAGTGAAATCCAGCCGGTGGCTGTCGGTGCGGAAGAGTGGACGTAGGATTGGAATAATCCGAACCACTATAAATCCTGTGTTTAATTTTCTCTTCCTTACTCTCTTTACTTCAATCGTATTTCAATCTGTCAAGAATTGCTTCCGTATTCAAGAAAAATTGTTTGTGCGCCTATTCACCCCCCCTCTAGGTGTTTATACTAGCAATATCAATTCGAACTAGTTCTTCGAGCAAAACATGGTGGGAAGGGCTAAGTACCTCTGGGTTGTGATTTTGCTGATTTTTGACATTGCATATGGATAGGATATCCTAAGTTACCACCGACGAATCGATACATGACACTTACCTATACAGGTTTCTAATAAAGTTACAATTTTGGTCCTCATACTTTTAAGAATGAAATGGTTCATTTTAGTTCATGTACTTTATTCAGTTATAAATATAGTCATCAAACTGTAAGTTGATTTCTTTCGTCCCATCTTGATCAGAAATTTTTATGAAAATGTGAATCTGAAACAACTATTCATTGTGATTTATACATTTACAAGTGTTGACGGCCCTATCAAAATTAATTCTGTCATATGCAATAATCTTACATCCAAGTTTTCAATATGGGTCAACATAGAGGTATTTAGAACTACTTTTAGACAAAAAATAACATTTTAAAATAATTTAACCACAGATTTAACTTGTTATTTATAGATAAATTATTTGACAAAGTTTATAAGAAACATTCAAATTATAGCATCATCAACATCTCCATATCAAATCGATTGTAAAGACTTGCATACGATGACATTTTTCTTAATAAGACTTTCAATTGGATTGGGTACTTTTGTAATTGTCGGGTTTTTTTGGCTGAAACCTTTATCTCTTTTTGGCTTTTTCCTCTTCTTTTTTCAGATTTTATTCTCGAAATTTAGGAAAATATTTGTTGTATTTTTTAATGTCATGTACGATGCCACGAGGAATGATATTGTATCATTTAACGTCGATTTAGCTCTACGTCAGCATTTTCGTTTACCTTTTCAACAAAAGGATTATGTTTCCACGGGGAAGGTGAGGAATTTGATTGAATATTTTTTATAGTTCAGGGACATTTAATGCCTTTCATCCATTATTCTTTGGACACACCTAAACTAGCGGGTGTGCCATAAAAGATTCAACGACATTATAAAACTTACTCAAATAAGATTGACCGCTATTGAATAGATCTTACGTTTCCACGGGGAAGGTGTTTCCGGGGTCTATTTCTATATATAACATAGAGGGTAGCAAGCATGCACGTTGTGAGAGGTTCGACGACTACAGAGGAAGGTGTTTTCGACATGAACTTGGGTAATGGAGACAGGGGTGCGACCGCTAGCGAGCTCCTCCAAGCTCAAGCCCTCATATGGAACCACACATATAGCTTCATCAAATCAGTGTGCCTAAAGTGGGCCATTGAACTAGCCATACCCGACATAATCCATCACCATGGCCGACCCATGACCCTCCAGGAACTCGTCTCCGCGCTCCATGTTCAACCCACCAAAGCTCACTGCATCCGTCGCCTCATGCGCATTCTCGTCCACTCCGGCTCGTTCGAGCTGCGGGACCTTGAAGAAGCAGATGGCCAAACGGGTTATGTGCTTACCTGCGTGTCCCGGCTCCTCGTAAAGGACAACGCCTTGAGTGCAGAGCCCTTTGCGCTGTTCGTGGTGAGACCTCTACCCAAGGGCCGGTGGCAGGATCTGAGCGCGTGGCTGAGGGATGGAGAAGATGTCCATATAACAGCATTCGAGATGGCACACGGCGTGCCCGCTTGGGAGGCGTGGCGCAGTCCTGAGGTCAGCAGCTTGTTCAACGAGGCGATGGCGAGCGACTCGAGTCTAATAGCGAGGGTGGTTGTGGACACATGTGGCGGAGTGTTCGAGGGACTGAGCTCGATGGTCGACGTTGGAGGCGGGACCGGGACGATGGGTAAGGCCATCACGGAGGCGTTCCCGCACTTGGAGTGCACTGTGTTCGATCAGCCACATGTGGTGGATGGTTTGGTGGGAAGTGAGAGGCTGAAGTTTGTCGGAGGCGACATGTTTGTGGAGATACCGCCAGCGGATGCAGTCATTCTCAAGGTAAGGATTATGCCTCTATGTTGTATCTCTAACGGTATAGGTTGTCCATGGTTGATAATTTGATTTTTACAATATACATATCTTGACTTTGGATTTCTTTACATCCACTTTGAATATAAATATAAAGAGTAAAATATTTATTGATTGCTTGTCAATCATCTAGGGGTGTGCAAAATACCCGGGAACTGCCCGGACCGCTCGGAACCGGACCGGAACCGCCCGGAACCGGCGATTCTTGAGGGAACCGGTCCGGTTCCCGGTTCCAATTTTTCGGAACTGGTGCATACCAGTCTGGTTCCTGGTTCCATGGGCGGATCTGCCCACCTGAACCGGACCGGAACCTTTTTAATATTAAAAAAAAATTATTAAAAAAAAACCCTAGATTAGATCTCATCTCCTCACTCCCTTCATCTCTGGTTCTCTCTCTCTTTGTCTCTTCCTCGGTTCCTCTTAATCCTATCGCCATTTCGATTCCTTCCCGAGCATCGACGCCGCCGCCACTGCTCCTCCGCCATTGCTATTCACCCCCTTGCGTCGGCCGCCACCCGCCACAGCCGCAGAAAATTGTTTCGCGACCGTTCTATGTTGAAAACCCGACCATAGACCTCCTCCCCTCCTTCCCAACTCATAGACCCGACCATTCTATGTTGAAAACCAAAGTTGTTTCGCGTCAAGATTGGTTCCATGGATCCATCCGAGAACCAGACCGGACCGGCGGTCCAGTTCCCGAGTGGATCCCGGTTCCAATTTTTCAGAACCGGTCCTTAGCGGGCTGTTCCCGATTCTAGGTCGGGAACCGCCCGCCCAGACCATGCACACCCCTACAATCATCTTGTCATCATAAATTAGATTTTGTCTATATTGTTCTGTGTTGTCAAACACACGTGTGCGTTTCTTTCACAGAACAATTATGCAAAACTTTGAGATTAAAGTGGCCATTGAATTTGCTTAATCAAATTTACAGATGAAGACAACTAAATTTGGTTAGATGTTTCCATATCATAAATTTATGTATGGGCAACTCTTACATGAACTATAATCGTGACAGTACTCCATTTTAGTGCAAATCTTGGTAACCTACACAAAAGAGTGAAACTCTTCCTACAGACGTTATATTGCTTTTACATTACCATTCCAATAAGAACCCTAACCTCCAACTGATTGTCCAAAACTCACACGAATATAGTGGATATTGCACGACTGGAGCGACGAAAAATGCATCGAGATACTGAAGCGATGCAGAGAAGCGGTGTCATGTCAAGGCAAGGTCGGAAAAATCATTATGATAGATATGGTAGTTGGCAGTCAAACAGAAGATCATGAATCCACCGAAACGCAACTCTTCTTTGATATGTTGATGATGGTGACCTTCAATGCAAAGGAAAGGGATGAAAAGGAGTGGGCAAAGCTGTTTGCTGATGCTGGCTTTTCCGGTTATGAGATTGTTTCTCACCTGGACTTCGATCTCTTATTGAGATTTATCCTTGATTATACTTCTGCTTTTTGATTTGCCTGGTTAATCTTTGTTCTACTTTTGCTATTAATTGGCAATTGAAGGTATTGGAACTTATACTAATATTATAATTAGTCTACGTATTTTAGTATTGAATAATTGAGTGACGCTTCCAATTGGGTTCCTCCATCTCTTTCTTCATTGACTACAACAATACTTTATTTGTAGAATCATACCTTACTGAAAAATAACTTTTTTAGGTTATCCTAGTTCAATAATTGAGATAAAAGGCATGCATCACTATCAGGGTTTTGTAGTCTTATTGCGGTAGGTTGTTTTCTAAGGATAATCCACTACAGAGCAAGTACGAAGCTACAACAACAATTAACACATTAGAAAGGCTCTTTAAACTCCGAAGCATTTTCAGATGGACTTACCTTTCTAGGGACGGTCAATTGTAGTCCATTTGAAAGTCTTTATTTAATCTATATTCTTCTCTTAAAGTTTTCAACACCGATCATCCAAATCTTAATTTAATGTTGAGTACAATTAAGAGAGGCTCAACAAAATATCTATGTATAATAGTTGAGAAGATATCACAATATCACTGAATTTTACGTTCTTTTTTAATTAAGGTTTTTTCATAGGATTTTTTGCTAATAATTCACTCATGCAAAAAAAGCTCATTGGTGTAGGAACACTTTCAAAGCTTGCACAAAATCTGAGGCGATGCGATGTGGATATTTAAATGGGTAAATTGGTGGGAATGGGTGAATCGCGTCCACGATGCCCTATGATATTATCATAAGAATTTTATACTTGCAACAAAGATATTCGGTTTGGAATCATAACTGCTACTTAGCAAGTTCATTACTGTCACTTCATCATGATGCTAGTGAGAGTAGAGATGAGGTTTTCCAATGCCATGACACAATCAAACTTATCATATATGAATCTGTGGAGGTGCGGACATTTGGAGTGTCAAAACTTGGCACGGGGGGACATTTAAATACCAAAAGTTTGGAAGGGTACATTTGAATGCCAAAATCAAAGTAAAATGGATCAGATAAGTATCAATGGCAAAAGATTCTAGCCAAAATGCTGACAAGGCATTTCGTTTTGTACACTGATGTGGCTAGTAAGCCAAAAATGATGTTGTTTTGTCTAGGATTTGAATTTTTTTATATAAAAATTAGTTATTTTAAATTTAGAACTAGGAGATTGCCGAATGGCGAGGGCTAAGCAAGCACTCGTCCCCACCTCTCCAACATCGCTAGGAAGGGATGATGACACGGGATGAGGGGGGGGGGTGAGGGTCAACCAAAGTTGTCGAGCCTTGACCAAAGGCTGGTGACCTTGACCGAATCGCAAAGAGGGCCCAACGAGTGGCAGTCCTGGCCCGATTGGGTGAGGGCTAGTGACCCTCACCCTAAATCTAGGCGAGGGCTTGCAAGCCCTTGCTACTGGTCAGCTAAGGCCCTCGACCCCTAGCTAGGTGTCACGTCTCGACCCTCCAAGCACGTGCCCATCCCTACTTGGTCGATATAATAACGATGTCCTAGGATGCATCACTAACCCATTTATTTTAATACGCATGCGGAAGTGAATATAAATCCCCAGACAATAAAACAATGGGATAGGAAAGCAGGGCCATAAAATTTCAAATCACACCAACCACACATACATACATATATACATAGTAAACCATGTCATATATTATACAAGTTGGTCTAGGTATAAAAAAGCATATACACCACAACAGGATTCTCAAACAGGGAGCGACGGTCTAACAACCACAACCACTCATCATCACTAAATTCTTCCTGCTCCACCTCCTCATCCTCAACGATCTCCCCTTCTTCCTCGCTCTAGTTGGCGCCCTCGGCTGAGTACATCGGAGAGTCAAAATCGCCTTCGAGCTTGGGATCCTTGGCATCCACCACTGATCCATCCTTGGGATCTAATGTACCCTTCCCGAGTGCAACTTCCAAAACGTACAAAGGTACATCAGATTCTGGCACAGGACCTTCCCTTCACCATCATGATAGTGATGATACTATGACCAGTACTCATGGGGCACCTTATCGGATCCACCCACGTCAACCCAGATAGTGGATTTCACCATTACATACTCCAATCCTTCATAGTGGGGGTGTATCGGAATATGATAACCTACTTCATTTATTTCCTCAAGTATACCAAAATGCTCGGAAGGAACTGGAGGTGCTGCCATCTACGGACCTGAAATGTTGTCCCACAGCGGGGTGAGATGACGTCTTAGCGAGTTCTACCCCATAAGACCCGATTAGGAAGTCAATACGCCCTAAAGGCTACCTAAGCACAAACAGGCGTTAGAGGACTTACGTTGGCCTCGGTTCCTTCTTACAAGTTAGTTCAACTCATAAATACTAACAGGTACATCATCCACTCAATTCAATCATATCGAAATATCGATCAATCGACTCAGTCAATTACATGTCATCAAGACCAGTCTCAAGTCATCTCTATCATTCCATCCCAATTCTCAATTATAAATCACGGTACTAGGGATACAACCTATCTTTAGGTGGTAATCACGGCCTAGTGGGCGCAACCTTTAGTAGGTGACAAATCACGGCCCTAATAGGCACGACTTCTATTAGGTGGTGAATCATGGCTTAATGAGAACGACTTTTAATATGTGGTAAATCACGACCCAATGGGCATGATCTTTAATAGGTGGCAAATCACGACTCGAATAGGCACAACCGACTCCAAATTAGGTGGCGAATCTCGGCCCAACTAGCACAACCATACTTTGGCAATTTTCTAGATCCACTCATAACCTTTCACAATCAATTCCCAATTGAATACCGACACTAAGCAATTTTGGGATAAATCCCCACATAATCGCAAGTCACTTAGTTTTCATAAACCAGTGCACAATTAAATAAATAGAGAGCACCACTGTAATTAGCACGAAATTCAGGTCACTGGCCATCCCAGTTGAATTTCCGAAAAATAAATAAATAAATAAATAATTACAAAAAATAATAAATAAATGCAATAAATCCAACTTAGACCTATTATAGCCTAATTGGAAGCCAAAACGGACTTGAAAATTTTTCGAGACTCGTTCAATAAATACTAAAGTCTCTTTATTCGCTAATTACATTAACTATTCACTTAACATGCAATGACAAGTAATTAAATTTGCTAATATAATCTAATCTAACCACCTAATCAATCTTAATTTAGACTAATCCATTCATAAGCATAATTAACCTACTAATTGAGGATTAGTGAGTAAAACTCACTTGATTCGTTATCCGTTCGATTCAAAACGTTTGGAACGCAACAAGGATTGATTTTCTCCAAAGCAAGCCAAACTTTCAAGGCCCAAAACCACCTCAAAACATGCCTAACAAAGCTGCTGAAACCCACTTCTTCAGCTTCTATTTTGGGCCGGTTGAGGGCTGAATGGTAGCTAGGTGGGTAAGCAAGGACCGGCAAAGGCGGGCGGACGGCTCGGTGAGGCAACTAGCGGTCGAACGGGGGTCCACGACAATCTGGCAACTTCAAACAGTGACCGGGAAGAAAAGGAGATGCAGGGACAGAGGAGTACGTGCCGGCGAGCGATGGCTATGAGCGGCGTGCGGCGATGTCATGCGGCTCCTCCGGCGGCTTGCTGGTACTTTCTGCTGCTTACTGGGTTTCGAACAAGGCAAGGAGGAGGCTGAGGGAGCTGGTCGCCAATCTTGAAGAGGGAGAGAGGGAAATAAAGGATCAATGGGTCCACTTGGCTTAATTTTCCTCTCCTTTGTTCCCTTAACTCAATCCTCCACCACCAGCATTTTCCTTGGCCTTTATTCAGCCACCAATGCACTCTTGATAATCCTTGAAATGGTCCAAAACCATAGGGAAAAGGGGGTATACGAATTTCCAATATTTCTCCCTTAATTGGACACTTGATCTTGCTCAATTCAATCACATTTGGCCCTCATAAATTCAATTAATACCTCAATGATCAAATTGGTATTTTTCCTCACCAATTGATCCCACTTGCTTCCCAATTTTGCGATAAAAACGATCCCCAGCATTTTCTGGACAAAAACGGCTCTAAGACGACTTTTTTCCAAAAAGTTTCGGACTCTAGAAAAAACTTCTGAGATTGAGTCGATGTTCCTAGAATTTATTGTGACATGACAGAACCTTTAATTTATGAAATCGGATTCAAATTTACGGTTAATTTCAATCCGGCGCGATTTTAGCGTGACCTAGGCTACCGGGTAGCTTTCAGAACTTTTAGAGCAAATGACCCGTGGTCAATTTTCTTCGAGCCACAATGAACCACTTCGACACATTGGGGACTCTTAGTTGTTGTGAAAATCTTGAAAATTCAAATACGGACACAGGGTACCAAAACGATAGAAAAAATCAGTTTAGTACCGACCGACGAGAATTTTCCAAATTAGTGAAGTCACCCATGTTTAGCAACACATCTCTATCGAACCAACCTATATCTGACCTCTGATCGATTTTTAATTATGCCGTAATGGCCTCTAAAGATAAGCACGGTTGAGAAGCCGATTCATGGTCGAATTCTCAAAGTCTATTGTGTTAAAATTCCTTAATGGCTTCCCTGGATAGTCTAGCTATCTCGAGAGTGATCAGCTTTAAGAATAGCCCTATAATCGCATCGATGAAATGCTCGATTTATTGAATTGAAAACAGAATAAAAAATCTAAGTTATCACACTAGGGCTCGGCTTGACCCCAATAGACCCTCCCCCTATTATTGTCAATCCTTACTAGCAATGGTAGGGAGGCGGCGGCAAAGGCTGTGCAAGCCTTCACCATTCTGCAATCTCTCATTTTTTTCTTTTTCTTTTTTTAAATTTAATTTAATTAATATTCATATTAAAATTCAAATAAGAGGCAAATGTGACATCCTAATTTTCCAATTATGTTTTCTATTGAATGAGTCAGGCTTTTCATCGACGCGCCTATAGTTATTTTCTCTGAGTTAGCCACTCATGAGATAACTAGCCTATCGGGTGAAGCCGTTAAGCAATCGAAACATAATAGACTTGAGAATTTGACTAGGAATCGGCCGCAGCCGTGCTAATCTACAAGAGTCATCACGGCATGAACCCGATTAAAAATTCGAGATAGGTCGACTCGACAAACCGTCCTTCACAAAGCTAGCTTACCTCCTGCCTTCCTCTATCCATTTTGTTGAAGTCAGCCCTCAATCCCAGCAATCGAGCCCCCCGAAGCTGCCCTCAAGATTGTCTCCTTCCTTCGTCTGCATGTATCTAGCCCAACTTTTAGTCCAACTCAACTCAAGAACAAATCTCGACTTGGGCAGAGATTTGTTAGGCTTTGGCATGGTCCAAGCTCCCCTTGGTGTCACCGTAGGCCCAAGTTTTGACCCCTATCGTGCGTGCTGTCACGGTGAACCGGTTTTTCATGCTAAACCGATGAGTTTACTTACTAAACTCTACTTAGAGTTAATGATGCTTAAAGGGTAATTAGATTAGGCTAAGCATGTTTAGGTGGTTAAATTAGTTTATTTAAATGTTAATTAGATTATATGAATGATTAGCTTAGTAGATGGTTTAATTAGTCTAATTATACAATTAGATTAGAGTAAGCATGATTAGACTTTTAATTAATTATTTTATTTATTTAAGTATTTATTTAATTTATTATTATTAATTTAAATTAATTTATATTTAGTTAATTTAATTTTCATTAATTAATTAATTAATTAATATTTTCTGGAAATTATGCTGGGAGAGCCACTCATTAGAATTTTGTACTGATCACAGTGGTGTGGTTAGTTTGTACAAATTGATTGTTAAATTGTGAAATTGAGTGATGTTGGTGAAGTTTTGGTATTTAACTCGAAAATACTGGGTGTCGGGTTATGACACAAAATGTGATTTTTAATGACCATAGTAGCTTGTGTGAGCCCTATGGCATGACAGCTTGTGTGAGCCTTATTGTATGATAGCTTGTGTAAGTATTGAATTGTCACCTTGTGTGAGCATTAATTTGAATCAACTTGTGAGAGCATCGATTAGTCAGCTTGTGTGAGCAAATGTATAATAGTCAGCTTGTGTGAGCAATAGTGTATCTCAGCTTGTGTGAGTAGTGACTTATTGAATTGATAGACCGATATGTGTTGGTAGTTCATGCTTGTGCATGCAATGATTGATTATGAATTGTACTGAGGTGCAGGAAGGAATTGAGGCAAGGTAAGTCTTCCGACTTATGTGTTAGGCCTCTAGGCGTATTTCCTTCCTAGTCGAAGTTTAAGGGGTGAACTTGTTGAGACATTATCTCACCTTGTTGTGGGCTCAACATTTTTAGGTCCTTCGATGGCAGTTGTGGAGGACCCGAAGCTCCGGAGTTTAAGGAAGAGGAGATCGAAGAATCGAACATGTCCTTGGACAGGACCGAAAATCGAACGTGTCCTGGGATCGAAGACCGAACGTGTCTGACTAGCAGGTTATAGGACAGTTCCCTTTTTGTTGAGTCGATATTTTGTAAATAGCCTAGTATTATATATAAACCTGTGTGTTTATAAAAGACTTGTTTTGGTTATGAATTATTGCCTACTTTCCTATCCCATCTTGTTGTTATCTGGGGATTATTTATTTGCTTCCACATACGTATTAAAATGAATGGATCGGCGATGCATCTTAGGACGTCGCTATTTAATCAAATAGAAGGATGGGCACGCACTTAGAGAATCAAGGCATGATAGCAAAACAACATCATTTTGACTTTTCTTTGCTACCACTATCATGCCTCGATCCTCCGAGTGCATGCCTATCCCTCTGTTCAATTAAATAGCGACGTCCTATGATGCATCGCCGATCCATTCATTTTAATACGTATGTGGAAGCAAATAAATAATTCCCAAACAACAACGAGATGGGATAGGAAAGTATGCCATAATTTTCAAATCAAATCATTAATAAAAACCACAATTTGGTTTACAAATAGAGGCCAACTCTAGGGTTTAAGTATAGGAAGTTTATCTTTAAAAAGAACTTCTGAGCCATCCATACTCTTGACCCTTCCGCCTCAAGCTCTAAGATTCTTCATCTTAGGGACCGAAAATGTTATCCCACAACGGTGTGAGACGACGTCTTAGCGAGTTTAACCCCCTAAGACCTGACTAGGAAGAAAATACGCCCTGAGGACTGCCTAAGCACAAACATGAGTCAGAGGACTTACCTTTGCCTTAGTCCCTTCCTGCAAATCAATATCATTCAAATAACCATCCAATCATTTCAACCAATCAGATTGAATCATCAATCAATCGACTTAGTCGATCCCATGTCAACAAGACCATCCCTCAGTCATCTCAATCAATACTATCTATAAAGTCCAATCATAATCCAAGACTACTCACTCTAAGCTGATAATAGATAGTATAGCTTACTAGAATCTGCCAGATATATTGATATAGTATACTAGTAATGCTCACCATAAGCTACCAGGTATACTGATATAGTATACTAATAATGCTCACTAGAAGCTACCAAGTATACTGCTCACCAAAAGCTGCCATATTGTCCGTAGGCTGATATAGTATACCAACATATTGCTCACCAAAAGCTGTCATATCGCTCGCAAGCTGATATAGTATATCATCCTGACCATCTAACACTTTTACTATTTTTATCATACCTGATAAAAATAATCATGTATGAGTACACGGTTGACCTTGTAAAAATATAATATGTTCTCACTTGAAAATCCCATCAATTTTCATAGTCCAAAATTAAAATTTTGATGTTGTAAACCGACGGTCGGTGATTTTCTAATTAATTATTGAAATTAATTAATTTTGGGATAATTACCCACAATCACAAATCACACTTAATTTGTGCAAAATAACAGTCAATTAAATAAATATATCATACCATTACAATCAGCATAAAATTCGGTTACTAGCTATCGATCTAATTTCTGAAAAATAAATTAATAATTAATTAAGTACGGAAATTAATTTTTAAATGCCAAAAATAGCAACTTAGGCCCGTAAAGCCTAATTAAAAGCCGAGACGAGCCTGGAAAATTTCCGAAATACTCTAGATAAATACTAGAGTTTATCTAGGCTCTAATTACACTACTCTAACTACCTAACATGTAATAACGATTAAATTGCTAATCTATTGTAATTATCTACCTAATCCATACTTAGTCTAAACTAATCAACCCTTAAACGTCACTAACTTACTAAGCAATGATTAGTAAGTTAAACTCATTGGATTAACGCGAAAACCAGTTCATGGCGATGACGACGTGACGGTGGTTGATAAACTCCAAAGCGGTGGTACTGAGCGGGGCCAGGACGAGCCCAAAATCGGCAACAAAGTCATATGGCTTGATTGGAAATCTACCCTACTCGGTTCTGATTTTGCTTGAGGGGGCTGAGCTGGCCTCGGTGGCTGAAATGGACGATCAAGGTGCTACTGAATCCGGACGGCGATTGATTGTGGAGGGTCGCTTGGTGTTGGCGGCTACTGAGTTGATACGGTTGTTGGGCGTGAGGGTTGATGATCCGCACAGCAACAAGAAGATGACACTGAAGGTTGCGGTGGTGCAGCTTACGGCGGAACTTGAAGCGAAGAAGGGAGCTAGCATTGACTAGTGAAGAGTTGCACGTGCCACTGCTGGTGTGAGGACTTTGCTTGATGGGGTGGGGCTGTTGATCCACGAAGGAGAGGAAAATGAGACTGAAGCAGAAGCCGCACACTTGGGAAGCAGTTGGATGAAGTCAGTGTCGCTGCTGGAGTTCACCGAGGGGGAGAAGACGCCAGTGGAGCAGCTTCAATGGGGGCTTGCTGGCATGAGTGGGTTCGGGCATCGCAGAGGAGAAGAGACCGTGGGGGGTGTTGGGGTTCTTTGACAGGAAGGAAGCAAAAGAAACAAAGCAAAAGATTCCAGGGGTTAGGGCAGCTGGCAGG